>MU711710.1:34140-96215 GCA_026770625.1 Nicotiana glauca | reverse complement strand
TGTTTGCTTGTGTACACCAATTGTGAATTCTTGTAAGTATTGGGCCTTATGTGTTGTGTAGTAAGAATTGTGGAATAATTGATAGAAGAGAATCATAACTGGTGAAATGGGAATAACTGTGGTAACTTCTCTTGTGGTTGGTAGTGTAAAACTGTTATTGTAATCTAAATGGCACCATGGGCTATTGGTAAGATGGAAATGGCATGGATAGTCATATGAATCCTTTGGCAAGTTGTGCTGTTGTTGTTATTGAAATTTGTTGTTGTTGCTCTTAGAACCTGTTGTTGTATCTTTGTAAATGATACAATTGGAACAACTGTGGAAGTAACATGCTTGGCTTATTGTGGATGATTATTGAGGTGACTTAAATTGCATATGAATTATTGAAAATGATGGAAAATAGTATTGATGGTTATGGAAACACTTATAATATTGTTGTGTTGTTTGTGAATTGAAACTGTACGGTGGGATCGGGTTGCGCACCGCAACACGAAGAAATAAGGTGTGGGTTGTGGTGATAAGGGTGGCCGAGGTAATAAGGGTGGTCGAGGTAATAAGGGTGGAAAGTGATCGATATCACTATTGAAATGAAATATGAGAACATTGTGAAATTGAAATGTGGAAATGATGATGGGGAAAGGAGAGTTTGTTAACTTGTTTGCCTTGATTGTCTTCCTTGTGTGTACTCAATTATTTCTTCCTTCAATTGTTTATTACTTGTGTATGGCTTGAGGTTACTCAGGGTAAGGTTTGTTATACATACCAGTACAATTCAAAGTGACGTTCAAATGTACTGACGTCCCTTTTTGTTGGGGGCGCTACATTCGTGTTATGATTGTAGGTGGATCCACAGCAGGTACTCCAGCCCACCGATCGTAGCTCCCCCTTCATCTTCCATCAGCTTTTTGGTGAGCCCCATTTCTCCCGGGGCCCCTGCGAGGCTCAGGCCGCGTGTGTCCGGAGTTTTATTTTGATTTTTGTGTAAGGTATAGCCGGAGCCTTGTTGCCGGCATTTCTGTATTATTCTTTAGTTATATTTAGAGGCTCTGTAGACAGGTTGTGGGTAGTGTCGGGCATGGGAATTTAAAAGAGAAATATTGATGTTTGGCAATTATGTATAAAACTTGTATTTCCTTTATTATGGCGAATGATGTTGCTAATGAAAAATGAAATGGAAACCGTTATTGATATGTTTATAGAATTTTGTTAATGGAGTCCATCTCCTATTTATTCATGAGTTAGTTTGGGTAGGATGAGACCTAACAGGCTTGCTCTGTCGGGTTTACTTGGTTGAGCGCCGGTCGCACCCCTCGGATTTTGGGGCGTGACAGATTTGTTTTTTTGCTACCATATCTATGTGGAGCTAAAGTTCACGTTCTAGGGTTGTGAATCTTTCATGACTATTGTTATTGGGAGATTGATTTTGATTTCTTAGTTTATAATATTGATTTATTTATTTAATACTGCACTTACTTATTTGATTGCTTGATCAACAATTGAATACTATCTACGAATCTAGAGTTGAACTCGGAAGTGGGAATTCAAGATTACATATAGGATTGAGTAGAGCAAGTTCTTGAACCTGGGCATCAGGGAACAGATTCGTGGTTAGGATGAAAATATACCTAATTGCCTTGCTTGGTTGATTTACAGGAACTATAAATGCGTTCTTGTTGATTCTAACTCCATAGGCATATAGGTGTTTGGTTAGCTTGAATAGGCGAGTAAGAACTCGACAGATTCTTATGAGCAATATGAACCCTGTCAACCAATAAACTAGATAAATTAGTTAGTCAATTCAATTGCAGAATGCAATAGGAATGTTAGATAGCCCATAACCCTAGATCGTTTTCATTATATTGATATCATAAAAATCTGCTCTTTCTCTGTTCAAAGTTCATTATTTATTTTTATTTATTTTAATTAGTTTAGAATCAAATACTTCTAGGTTTAATTCTTGTTTAGATAATTAGGATAGTCTAATTTAGTTAATAGTTAATCAGAAATCCTCGTGGGATCGACATCCGACTTTTAGTCACTTTATTACTTGACGATCGCTTATACTTGCGTGTGCGTTTGGCCTTAACAAGTTTTTCGCGCCGTTTCCAGGGACTTAGAAATTAACTATTTTTCTATATTAGACTTTTACTTTTATATTTAGAAGTTTTGATTTTTTTTCTTCTCTTTTTGTAAATATTTTTATTCATCTAACTATTTGATTTTTCTCTTACTGTGTTTCTAGTTTTCTCAGCATGACATCTTGGGATGAAATATCCGGAGGTAAGGTTATTGATGAAGACAATTGGTTGACGAAAGACTTTTATGGCCCGTCTTTATGGGCTTGTCATAACCTGAACTCCGGGAGGTCTGAATTTGAACATGGAGTAAGGGTTGGTATTGAGAAGAATATTCACGATTAAGGGAATATGAAGAACGACGTTGTCTTCTAACAACGTTGATAAATGATTGGTCTAAGGAGAGAGATGAACTTGCACATAAAATTGATAATTTTGGCTTGGATGTACATAACTTAGATGCCGATTTGAGTGCAAAGGTTGATGCGTGTAACGCCCAACAATTTAATAATGAGTTGTGTGAAGCTGAACAAATCTTCTAGACCAATTGAGGAGCTAAAACGAGAATTCCAATCACTAGACCTTGTTTTTCTCGAGGATGCCAATATTGAGAAAAGTGCTCTAGAGTCATGTGAGGGAGTAGATAACATTACTTTGGGAGACTTGAGTGTGTGTAAATATGGGGATTCAAATAGTAGTAAAATTCATGAGTTAGAGCACATTAGACCTCATTCCAATCATTTTACCACATTGTGGTTAGATAGTAAGATAGTAATCGAGCCATCTGAGCCTATGAGGGAGTCAAAGAGGGAGGATGATAGTGCCTATATTCTTGAATTTGTTGTGCCAAAAAGAAAAAATTACATTCCTCATCTAAAGGCCGAGAAGTGCAGAGTGAAAAATTTATTACTTGGCCTGATTATCTTTGTAGCCCCACCAAAGGTGCATAGCCACAAACTGGAGGCCATGTTAGGGGTACAATTCATAAGTTCAAGGTGGAGATAAAAATTGGTTCAAGTCATGCCGCGACTTTAAATTAGGCGCTTGTTGGGAGGCAACCCATCTTTATTGCTTTCTTTTATTTTTCTTTATGTTATTTTTCTATATTTGTAGCATTTTTTGTATGATTATGAGCATAGAAGAAAAGCTACCAGAAGTGTGCAAAAGTGAGCTATGTGGTTGAAATAAGTGTGGGGTGACCGCACAAATGAGAAGTCTGAGTGTCACGTGAGCTGCTAATGCTTCGGCCTTTGGCCTACCAGGGAGTCACTTTTACCCTCTTGTTATTTTTAGTGTGCATTGAGGACATTGCATAATTTTAAGTGTGGGGTGAGGAGATTGTCTGGGTGATTTTCTGTACTATGTTATCTTAGTTATAGTACTCGTTCTTAGTGTAGTAGCTTTTTAAAAAAACAAAAATAAAATAAAAAATGAAAAGAAATCAAAAAATTTGGACTTTTTCCGACGATGGATTTTATGGACAACTTTCTTGAGGGATTAAGGTCCAATAAAAAAAAGGAAAAAAAGGGTCAAAAATAGAAAAAATCCAAAAATGCGTCTTTTATTTTTAGGTAGCAATAATCCCCATAGTTTTTCTTTGTGCAACGGTTCTTTTTCATGGGATGTAGTTTGAATCAGGTAATAGTATTTTATTTTTATTTTTAGAGTAAATTAGAATTTAGGGAATAAATGGAGGAAGAATGATGAACCTAGGCACCCTTAACTTGTTTGATAGTAGCATATTTAGGTTTTGGCATGTGTAGTATCTTCCCTATAATTTGAAATTATTGATGATGCCTTGCTTAGTTGGATAGCTTGTCTTGTGATGCCTATGTCTCGTTTTCTTGTCTTATGTTCACTTTTTGCTTCATGCTTAATATCTCGTAGCTTTGTGAATACTTGCATTAGTTGAGAGTTGGAATGAAACCGTCCTTAGTGCGTCATGTGCCATGAGTGGTGAGGTTTTTGTGTAGTCTATGTATGGTACTTGTGTCTAGAACTTGCCCGGTATGTGATTCGAAGCGAAATTTTAGGTGATGCTCGGTTTGAGAAATGATTTTAGGCTTTCTTTGATCTTTTTAAGCTTAATTACTTACCACAAATAAATCTATCACTATATAAACCTTTTGAGCCTATAGACTTTTATTTGGTACCCACATTACAAGCCTATATCCTTTTTGTTCTTAATTGATATTTTGATCTTTTTACCTCTTAAAGATCTTTAATTGTGAAATGAACGCTAAAAGAAGTAAGAAGAGACTAGCGTGGGGTGGCATTTGAGTGGAACCAATGAAAAAAAGAAGGGTGCACTTATTTTTGTAAAAAAATACACCACTAGGGGAAATTGAAAAAGAAAAATAAAAGAAGAAAAATCTAAAAGCAAAAGAGAAAGGAAAATATAAATGAATAAATTGTTTTTTTGTTCTTTCTAGTGTGTATGAACTAAAGTAGTGCTTAAAGAAGAATGAAACGTTTTTGGGGGTGATATTATTTGTGAGATTGAAGTGGAATTGAAGAATTTGCGCTTAAAGTTGATTATGTGGTGTGTCAAAGTGCTTAGGAGGGTTATTCACTATGCCTAAATATATCCTACCCGTCCCTTAGCCCACATTACAACCATGAAAATATCCTAATTGATTTTAGATCGAGCGAGCCTACATTACTAGAGATTTACATTATGGGCAAGCCTATGGTACCAAGTACATGCATGTGACTTCTTTTGTGAGAGCGAGAGAGTTCTTTGATATATATATGAGTCTTAAACTATATTTGATCATGATATTTGATTGTGTGGGTTCAACGTATTCTCTTGTTCTTGTTGTGAGGGCACATGGCTTCATGAGGGATAGGTAACGTTATTAGACTTCTCTAGGATGTTGGGTGTTCAAGACATGAGTGCATTGTGACATTGAGTCAGTTTTTAAGGCTAGGGTTTTTGTGAGCATATTGTCTTTGTTTGAATATTTTTGAAGAGTGACATAAGTAAAGGGAAGTGTATGATTATTGCATATGCTAGAGTTTAATTGTTGCTATCAACTTATAGCTCATACTTTGTTAGATCCCTATAAAAAGAGGACTAAGCCAAATAGTTTTTCACAATTGAATATCAAGCTCCTCTGTCTAACTGGATCGAAACACCAAAAGTTATACTAGAGCTTCTTCCATCTCCTCTTGCTTCCACGAACTGCTTGCACTCACCTTTTATTTCATTCCTTTTTTTTTTGTCTCCTTAAATTTTTTTCTTTAATCATGACTTGATCTCTCTCCTTTTTTTATGCAGTAGATCATTCAATTTATATTGGTAGAAAAGAGAACTAGAAGCAACCAAGCACGCACCATGCAATAACTTGGGGATGTAGTTATGCTTCATGTATTGCTTCTTTATTCAGAATTAATCCATATTGAAGGACTCCACCAGCATGAGAAGCAAAATTTGCAAACTTGGAGCAATGGAAATCGCTATTCAAGACCAATCCTTTTTGCTGCAAGTTAAAGCTTCGTGCCATAGGCCACGATACCTGCCATGCTGAACTAGACTGTTGTGCTGCTTCTGATGTCCTTTTATTATGTCAAACTGAAGCGCCATGGTGCTAAATCGTTGTGCTATTGGCACCGTATCTAAAAACTTCGTGTTGTTGGCACCGAGGGCACTAAAATCTTTTCTTATTTTTGCAGGTTTTCAAGAGAGTACAACAGCAACTTGGAACATCCCTTCTTGCAGCTTGACGAGAGACATTTAGAGTATTCCTAAGCGAGCTTGATCGATCGGACATATCCCTACTTTGCGACATACGAGCGAGAACATGGTGCATCTCAGCCTTGCGACTTGTCAAGAAAGAGTCTTGGAGCTCGAGCGGCCATATTTCATCCTTGGCGGGCTACTGCTTGTTGAACCTTTGCAAAATTATTAATTCCTTGATATACGAGTGATGAAATGTGAAACTTCTTGCTTTCAAAGAATCAAAACTTGAAAAGTTACATCCTTTAGAGAATGCACAGATAAATTCCTTGAGGATTAGCCAGAGTCGACTTTTGAAGCTGGTATGCATATCTGATATTTTGACTTTACAGTACTGTATGCTGTCATCAAAACGTAAATATCTCAAGATAGCAATGTCCAAATCATGAGCCGTCTATGCCATTGGAAAGAATACTCAGAGATAATGAAATTCTCAAGATATCATAGAAGAATTCTTAGTAGATTCTCCGCAACAACTTTCTCAACTTGACCCATCTGTCAGCGAAATTGCTTTTCAGCTTTGCGCGCTTTGGTGGAGAAATTTATATCTCGAGCTACAACTGTCAGAAATACAATCCATTTGCACCGTTAGATATAACACTCAGAGACCTGAAGTAACTATAAATTTCGTGGCAGAACTTCTTTTGTACTATCAACAGAAAATTCGCGACATCGACTTAACTGCGGTGAACTTTCAGATTTTCATACCGTTAGTGAAAATAATTTCATCTTGATCTAGGGGTATCAGAATTACAATCCGTTTGAGCCGTTGGAAAGGAAACTCCAAAAGATTCAACACATAAAAATTCCATCCCGGAACACTTCTCGGGCTAGAAACAAAAAATATTAAAAGTTGAACTAACCACAGGGAACTTTCAGGTTTGCGTGCTTTCGGCCAAAAAAATGTATCTTGAACTAGGAGCGTCGAAATCACCAACAGTTTGATCCTATGAAATTCAGTCGTCGAGAACTATAATCTTCTTGAAGATGAAGCTCCATTCATTCTTAGTTAGCGTACCAAATATTTTTGAAGTTGATTCTACAGCCTTGTAATGGATTCGGCTATCATCATAAATCTTATCTCTTTGTTTATTTCTTTTCCAGACTTGCGAAGAAGTTCAACGAGTCCATATATCAGTCTGAGATGTCATACAAGATTCGGAGTCACCCCTTCACCAGTTGTTGCACGTGATTTATTAACGTTCTTGAGGTTTATCAATGGCGGATCCCGTGGTGATTGAATGTTTTTTTCAAGAAAGATGACTTCTTATATACAAAGTATTGAGGATAGTGTATTAAAATGTGAAGACGTCATATGGACTTGGAAGAAGCATTCAAGACGAGTCGGCCATAAATCCTAGTTTATGATCATTTTCATGACTTAGGCTATTGTATAGGAAAACGTCTAATTCCTTTTGTCTCTACATTTTTTGATGTATCAACTTTTGTACTATTTAAACAATAATAATCTATTATACTTCAAAGCAAATCGTCTATTCATAGATATGTGCCTCTACACTTGGAAGAATTAATGTAATGATCCGATGATGCCAAACGTTTTTTTTAAAACTCATGTGACTGAACTTAGAATGAAACTCTAAGCTGCCTACATACGTCGGTGAAGAGGATCAAGTCATAACATAGTTCAGAGGGATTAGTTTTTTTTTTTGGTCTTGACTTTTGCCTAGGCCGCCTCTTTCGTGGTTTTCAACCTAGCAGACTCTTTTATTTTGGGACGTACATATTTTAGACTCATGCGGGCCAGGAGTGTAGCAACGTGCAGTTTAGGCTCATGCATCAAGGAGCGTCATGACTTGCAGTTTAGGATCATACGTCGAGGAGCGTAGGCAATTTTTATGGGAAGTACTTCTTCAGAAATTTTCCGTTAATCGGACTAACTCTGAGACCATCCTTATCGACAATTTTTTATGTGCCACTTGAATAGGTTTCTTTCCTAACATATGGTCCATCCCACTTTGAGGTAAACTTGTCGCATATGCATTTTTTGAGGATTATGGGTCGTCGAACAGCTAGGACTAAGTCTCCCACTTGGAATGATCGTGGTCGCACTTTCTTGTTGAAGGCTCTAGCTAGTAGAGCTTGATAGCATTCTAATTTTTGTTGCAATTCAAATTTTTTCTCATCCAGTGCCTCTAACTCTACTAGGCAAAGTTGAGCATTCTCTTTGGACGTGAGTCCTTCTTTGATTGCTATCTGCAATGATGAAATTTGTTGCTCCAACGGCAGGACTGCTTCTACGCCATATACGAAAGAGTAAGGAGTTGCTTGTGTAGCAATTCTGAAGGTTTTCGGGTATGCCCACAAAGCTTCACCAATTCTCTCATTCCAGTATCTCTTGTTCTTCGCAACAACTTTCTTCAAAAGGTTACCAAGCGTCTTGTTAAAAGCTTCAGCAAGACCACTGGCGGGTGCATTATACATTGAAGACTTATGTTGCTTGAAGCCGAACTTATCGCACAGACTCTTCATGATCTTGTTGTCAAACGGAATTCCATTATCAGTGATTATGTATCTTGGTATGTCGTACCTAAAAATTATACATGACTGGATAAAATCAACAACAATCTCCTTTTTCACCTCCTTGAGTGGAGCAACTTCGACCCATCTAGAGAAGTAGTCTGTAGCGGCCAATATGTAAATATGTCCCTTTGATGACTTTGGAAGCGGTCCAACAATGACAAAAACCCATGCATCAAAAGGCCATGAAGCTACAGTTGGATTAAGAGGCTCTGGAGGTTAGTGGATGTGGTTAGCATGAAATTGACATGTTTGGCATCTTTTGGCATGATCCCTGCAATCCTTCACCATTATTGTCCAGTAGTAGCCTATCCTCTTGAGGAGGAAATGGAGCTTTGGACCTGATTGGTGTGCTCCACATGAGCCAGAATGTGCTTTCTCCATCATTTGGCAAGATTCTTCTTTTGTCAATACATCGCAAGAATAGTCCTTCAAAAGAGCGGCAAAACAACGTCCCGTTATAGAAGATGAATCGTGGTTCTCTTTGTTTGATGTCTGTTCTTTGTTGCAGATCTTTAGGTAACTTTCCATGTTCAAGGTACTCTATAAGTGGTTGCCTCCAATCTTCTTCTTTAATCACTCAGACAGACGTATGCTGACTTTCGTTGATTTGAAGATCCACAAGTCTAGGAATAACCCATCAATGACACACATATACCTTTGTTGATTCATTCCCTCCAAGTGCCATCATCATGTCCAAGTTTACCAAAGCATCTGCCTTGCGATTTTCTTCTCTTGGGACAGGGTTTAAGGACACTCGGTCGAATTTTTTAAGTAAAACAGAAGCATATTCATGGAATGGCAATAGATCTTCCTTCTTTACCTCGTAACTCACCAAAAGTTATTTGATGATCAGCTTAGAGTCGCCATAGATTTCCAACTGTAGAATCTTCATTTCTAATGCCATTTTGAGCCCGATGATCAAAGCTTGATACTATGCGGCATTGTTGGAGCATGTTTCACCTAAAACAAAGGAGAATGGCAAGACTTATCTTTCTGGAGAGATCAACACCACACCTGCCCCCACACCATTACGACGTGCAGATCCATCAAAGAACATTATCCATAGTTTAAAATATTCGTTGAACAAAACATCTTTATCTGTAAACTCATCCAAAAGCTCCCATTCTACCGGAAGAGAGTGATCCACCAGAAAAGTGTCTAGTGCTTGTCCTTTCACAGCTTTTTGAGGTATATATATGATCTCATATTTGTTAAACCATATAGACCATCTTGCTAGGTGTCCAGACAGAACAAGTTGAGTCATTAAAAACTTCACGAGAACTGCATGAGAGATGAGTTTAATGGTGTATGCTTTAAAATAATACCTTAGCTTTTTTATCACATAAAGTAACAGTAAGCATATTTTCTCAATAGGCGTATAGTTCATATCAGCTCCTATCAGAGTTCGGCTAAGGTAGTACAACGCTTGTTCCTTCCTTCCTTATTCTCTTGAGCAAGCAGTGCTCCAAGTGAACATTCCTGTGTCGCGATGTAGAGTATCAATGGCTTCCCAAGCATTGGCGCCCCTAACACATGTGGATTCAGCAAGTATTTTTTTATGCTTTCAAAAGCATTTTGACATGACTGATCCCAATGAAAATGGATATCCTTCCTAAATAGATGATTGAAGGGTTGACACCGACCGACTAGATTAGAGATGAACCTTCGAATGAATGCTAAGTTTCCTTAGAGTCTTCAAAGCTCTCTCAAGTTCTTTGTCTTGGGCATTTATTGAATGGCGTCAATCTTTGAAGGATCAACTTCAATTCCACAATGACGCACAATGAAGCCAAGAAGCTTTTTTGAGGTAACTCCAAATGCACACTTGAGTGGATTTATCTTCACGTCAAATTTTCTTAACCTTTCAAAAACAATTCGAAGGTCTTCAATGTGATAACGCCTATTTTTCATCTTTACCACCAAGTCATCGTCGTAACATTCAACCCTCTTATGAATCATGTCATCAAATGTATTTTGCATCGCGCGTTGGTAGGTAGCATCGGCATTCTTCAGACCGAAGGGCATCACTTTGTAGCAATATATCTCTTTTGGAGTTCGAAAAATAGTACAATCTTCATCCTTTAGAGACATTCTGATTTGATTGTATACGAAGGACCCATCCATGAATGACATAGCTTTATGCCCTATTTTAGCATCAATCATTAGTCCAATAATTGGTAGCAGGAAGTCATCTTTTTGGCATGCCTTGTTTAGGTATTGAAAGTCAACACAAACACGTATTTGACCATTCTTCTTCTTGACAGGTACAATATTCGATATCCATGATGGGTACTTCACCTCTCGAATAAATCCCGCCTCAATGATCTTGTTGACATTGACTTCAATTTGTGATACAAGCTCGGGTCGAAACATGTGTTATGGCTGTTTTATAAGGCGTGCTCCACTTTTGATCCCAAAATGATGAACGACTACATTAAGACTAAGACCAGGCATTTATTTATATGACCAAGGGAAGACATCTTTGTAATCAGTCAATACCTTGGAGTATTTCTCCTCCTCTTGAGGCATAAGAAGCGCACTAATGAAGGTGGGGCGTGGATCTTCCGGAGTGCCTAAATTGAGTTCCTTAAGCTCATCAACAGTCGATTGTCCGCTATCTTCTAGTTGAGGGGGAGCCTCGTGTACTTCATCATGAACATCAAGGCATGGGCTATCTTCCACAGTTATGTGATAGGATGTTTGCACAAAGTCTCACTTTTCTGTTTGACTTCCTTGGATAGTCTGCACGGCTTCTTTCTCTTTCTCTGCTTCTTTATGAGGCTGGCAAGTGTATAAAATGGTTATCCTTTGCACCTTAAACGGACCATTTGTGGATATTGACATAATAGACTTTATCTTCATGCGTGATGGGAAAGCACTACAGATTTCTTTGTCAGCAATAACTTCAAAATGATCCCGCTCCTCATGGACATGCTCCTTATATTTTGACAGTATCTTTCTAGATGGTGACTTCCTTGTGGTCCCTAGGTGACAAAAGACAGAGATCTTTGAGGTAGTGGAAACTTCGTTTATATCTTTGGAAGATACACATTCACCTTTCTGACTTAGCCTTTCAAACATCGAGACCAGAGGGGTTGAGCCTCCAATGCAATCAAATATTGAAGCTCGTTGTTTTATTTTCTTACCCTTAACTTCCTTTATCTCCTGTACCGAGGAGTATTGTGATGAAGCTATCTCTTTGCTTCTCTTTGATGAAATTCGAAGAGGCTTTGCCACACTGAACCCCAACCCAAACTTTAGAGTGGCAACGTAGTGCCCTTGCTTTCTCAAATTCATTTGGGACTCATTGAGCCCATGTATCTTTTCAAAAGTGACTTCGTCTTTGAGTTCTCCTAGTTGTGACGGATTGGAGGAGTCATAACCATACTTTTCAAGCAGTATGAAGGCCTTGGGATCACAGTGCCCTTTTATTTTATCAGCTTGGAGATTGCCTTTAGCAGACTCACAAGTCACGGATAGTATTTGTGCAACTATGATATTCATATCCTCCTTCAAATATTGGATATCTTTGTGACTCATTTGCTTCTTTGGAGTACATTCCTGTAGCAAAGGTTGCCCTTCTTTTGACGCTCACGTGGAACATAGCAAAAATCCAAATGCTCCTCAGTCTTTGTCTGTATGTCACCTTTAGATGATGATAGCTTTATGGAGACTTCTTTTGTTACCTTCTTAGGCAGCTTGGTGGCAGTCCATTGAGCCTCATTTTCCTCTTCTGACTTGACATTAGCTTCGTTATCTGGTGATGGTTTCTCCACTTTTGGTTCACAAGAATCTAGGTAGAATTTTGCATCTGCAAAGTATGACTCCGTCTCAGTGAAAGGCTTGATGTTTGTATCAATTTCGACTATCTCACCATCTCTTCTGTACTTCAGACATTGATGCAAAGTAGATGATATCATCCCATTCTCATGAATCCAAGGACGTCCAAGCAACAATTTGTATGATGTTTTAGCATCTATGGCGTGAATCAGGGTGTTTGAATTCATCCCACCAATGGATAATCCTACGCGGATCATAACTATAGGTCGTTGTCCTCCTTGGTTGAAACTTTGGATTGTTAGGTTACTTTTCGATAGCTCATCGATAAAGATCCCAAGCTTTTTTAGCACCATCTTTGGCATGATGTTGACAGCCGGACCATCATCAACAAGTATGCGATTGAGATGTTGTTCCCAAATGGACCCTACAACAAACAAAGGTATGTTATGTGGCTTAGACCCTAGCAGCAAGTCATCATTTGTGACTGAAATGGTCGCACAACATGTGAAAACTTTTCCGCTATCATGGTGTTATAGTTTTTTCATTGGAGTAGGCTCATCGTCGCTCTCCTTTGTTTCATCAGTACTTGAAACTACATGAGTTGCACTAAAGTGACCTCCATGAAGGAATTTTCTAGGAAAGAATTCATAAAATGTGATGGGCTTTCAGAACTTTGGTGATAAGGCACCCTTAATCTTCTTGCTAATGGAATATTCGATAATTCTTGGTGGTTATAGCCTATCCACATCGTTTATTTTTCTCTTGGCTTAGGAAGTGGTAACCTTAAAACTTTTTGATGTCTTCATTTCTTGCGAGTGACTAGAGTCCAACCCTCATCGTCTTTGTCCTTGGACTGAGTGTCCACCTCTAGTGAACCTTCAAGAGTTTCCTTGGAAGATCAACTTCAACGGGCTCAAAATCTCCAAATCGTAAGGAGGTAGTGCTTGACGTGATCTACAACCTTGAACACTCATTTTCTTTGAGCGCGATACTTGCATGATTTGCCTCTACAGACTCATCCATGTCTATGATGATTTTTCCTTCACTTACAAGAGTCATAATTTTCTACTTCAAGACGCAGCATTTCTTTGTAGGGTGGCTAATGACGCGATGAAACTTGCAGTATTTTGGATCGCCAACTTTGCCAATTTCCTCTGGACTTTTTGATTTAGGGAGATCGATGACTTTCTTAGTGAGCAATTCATCAAGGATTGTGGGTACATATGAATCTGGAAATGGATAAACCTTCGCCTCTAATTCCTTCATGGTGTGATGAAGTTTCTCCTCTTTGGGATATTGACGTGGGGTCTTATCCTTCTTCACCTTTTGCTTGGTTGTGACTTTCATGAAAGTTGCTTTCACCGCCATAGATTCTTTGGTTTGGTGATTTAATGCAACATTATTCTTCAACTCCTTCTGATCAGCAAATGTTGATGCCTTTGCATGACTTGCAATGCTTAACTCCATGTCGTACGCTCGTGTTGAAAGTTCTTCAAAATTTAGTGGCTTGATCCCTTGTAGAATGTACAGAATGCCCCAGTGCATTCCTTGAATGCATATTTCCATAGCAGATATCTCTAAAAGGCGATCTTTGTAGTCCAAACTTAACGCCCTTCGACGATTAATGTAATCCACCACGGGCTCGTCCTTCCTTTGCTTGGTGTCTGTCAACTCTATCATGCTTACAATTCTTTGGGTACTGTAAAAATGATTGAGGAATTCCTTCTCAACTTGCTCCAACTATCAATGGTCTCGGGCTCCAAATTAATATACCAGTCAAATGCTTTCCCTTTCAGTGAACGAACAAATTATTTGACCAAAAGGTCACCATGCGTTCCAGCATTGCTACAAGTCTCGACAAAGTGGTCAATATGTTGCCTTAGGCTCCCTTTGACATCAAATTGATGTAGCTTTGGTGGTTGATAATTGGTTGGCATAGTTAAAAAATCAATCCTCTTCGTATAAGTCTTAGAGTAGTACAACGAATTTTGCGATGGTCCGCCATATTGAGCTCTAATGGTGTTTGTTATCATGTCTTGCAAATTTTTGGACAGATAGCGCCGCAACTGAAGTAGATTGCTTTTCCTTTTGAATGTTTAACTATGCAAATGATTCCTGAACAGCTATTTTCTGGGAGGTAAAGATAGGTGAACGAAGAGGGACCTGGCTCGACTCTCCAGGTGCATAGGCATCCAATTTGTTCATGAGTTAAGCAATTTGAAGGTCCGTGTCTTCAACAGATTTCTTCAAGACCTCTATAGTCTGTTCCAGTATGGAAAACTTTTCATCCACGTTAGTTGCATCAGTCATCAAGGCATTGAATTTTGTTGAAACTGAAGAATTCACCAAATCCTCAAATACGTCAAGGTTTGAGGTTGTTTGAGAAAGTTCGTCAAACTGCAAGAATGGGGTGTTGCCCCTAGAGATTGTGGTTGGAAACATTATATGAGATCTACTTTTCTTCGCCATCTCCAAGGAGGCAAAGTGTTCGGATCCATCCAAGCCACAAGCCTTGAACTTGGTTCGAGTGAAAGAGCCAACATGATTGAGCTCAGCGGATGCAGCAACAGTAGTATCTTTGTAGGAAACATCATACTTGCGGAAGGCCATTGTCCCACTGGGCGTGCCAAAATATGTTTGCAACAAATTTTTGTAGGATAAAAAATAAACTGCAACAAAAATAATATGAAGAAAAAGATATTTTATTGATAAATATTTGTGAGTACAATTCTATATATCCTTTGATTCTCCTCTCTAAAATTCTCCATGATTCGAGCGCTTGAGAAACGTCTTTCTCGAATGTAGGATAATGCAGACCTCATTGTGATGTATTTAATCGCCAAGAATGTCAAGAAGCACTTTGTTGTTACGGGTTGATCTCCAGGAAGAACTACGTTGATCACTCCTTTGTTGAAGAACTAAGTACTTGATGATTGATCTCCCTGTTTGTGGATACCTTCACCAATTGCGGAGTGTTCTTCTCCAACTCTAAATGTCCCTTGAGAGTTCTGTAACCCCTCAATTTGTAGTTATAGAGGATGGACAGTCAAGCTACATAAGACCTCTCTTGCTTGATTCTGATTGGCCCATGTCATTTTAGCCACTTGGCGACTTGTGGTTGGTTCTTGCTTTTTTTATTTGCATTGCCACATCATGTAACACATGGCGTCATCTTTTGGCTTGCAGTTTGACGAGACATGCCATTTCACTTGACACATGGTACGAGTTTGGGCCCTAAGATGAAGAGAACCTTGGGCTCAAAAATAATAAAATAGACTAATTTAACTTGTAAAGCACAAATTAATTATTTAACCCAATTTAATTTTTTCCAAAATTTTGTATGGATTACACCCAATAAATTTTATATGTCTATAGGGATACCTGCCAAAATTGTATGCGATAATGAAAAGCAATTCATCGGCAGCAAGGTAATGAAGTTTCTCGAAGAACATAAAATAAAACAGATCTTATAGACACTGTATCACCAACTGGAAGGGGATAGGACAAGTCAATAAACGAAATTATTATTCAGAATCTAAAGAAAAGGTTGAATGATGCCAGGGGAAAATGGAGAGAAATTCTACCCGAGGTTCTTTGGGCATATCGAACTACATCAAAGTCAAGTACGGGGGAAACCCCTTTCTCCTTGGTATATGGCTCCAAAGCCTTGATTCCAGTCGAAGTCGGGGAACCTAGCACCAGATTTTGACATACAACAAAAGAATCAAATCACGAGGTTGTGAATACTAGCCTCAAACTATTGGACAAAAAACGAGAAGCCGCACTCGTTTGTATGGCTGTGCAAAAACAAAGAAGTGATTGATATTAGAATAGAAGAACCAACCTTCACCACTTCAGAATCGAGGACTTAGTCATAAGGAAAGTCACCATCAACACTCGAGACCCTAACAAAGGAAAACTCGGCCCAAATCGGGAAGGACCCTATCAAGTCCTCGATATCGTTGGGAAGGGATCTTACTAACTTCGCACAATGGAGGACGAACAATTGCCAAACAATTGGAATACATCCCTCCTCACACAATATTATTGCTAAGGTATGACTTTCTCCCTTTTCATTTGTATTTGATACTAACTTATGCTAGGTGTTCGGTCGAAGACGTTGAGAAGCTCTTCAACACGAGGACCTTAGGTTTTAAAGAACGCGTTGCACTGTTTTTTCCTTAGACCGGTTTTTATCCAAAATGGGTTTTTCCGACGAGATTTTTAACAAGGAAACAATTTTATGTGCTACCTGGGGAAAATTCAACAGTATCCGAGGCTTCTCTACATTCAACCTCGAATACTGGGGGGCATCACCCATCGATAATTTATTTTTTGGGGGAAAATACTTCATGTCAAAAAGGCCTCGATAGGGATACTTTGTAATGGACCAAACGGTCAAACAAACCGTGTCCATATAGATTAATCGATCCCCAATGGAAAAACTTGTACGCATGTATAAATTGTTCAAAGAAGCATTTTTCCTTATCAAATATCTTGTGCCTCAAAGAAAATTTTTTACTATACAAGTTCCATACTTATGATTTTTGTGAAAAATGGCTCAAGGGCCAAGTATAATGCACCTCGAATGAATCGACGCCCCTACTCGAGGGCTGCCATCAAAATCAACATGTTCGAATTATCTAAATACCTCAAAGAGGAACCCCTCGATTTATAGGCCAAGGCCATCATTCTCGAGGACTAACACTTCGAACAAGTTCGAAGTGTTTATGGGAATGTAAGACCAAGAGTCACGCCTAAAGGCTACATCCAAACTAACGCGGCTCAGAGACGTCCGAAGCCCACAATAAAAAAAGGCATTCAAATTCTCCAAAACCCGATTTAAAAAGGCTACCCTCGGCAAAATAATAAAGGGGATTCAATAAAATTAGCCCGCAAAAAACCTTAAAAGGTATCAAATCAATCAAAGACAAACTTGTGCTAAGGCACAAAAAACAAAGGGGTTTCGATCAACACTGAACCCTCAAAAAACCCAGTGCGTACAAAAAAAATATACGTACTAAATCATAAGAAAATATTACTAAGTCTTTGAGCCGAAAGAGGGAAAAATAGCCATCCTTTAGAGGCCATATCAGCCCAACTCAAAGAGCCCAAGGACAACACACTTTGAGTTCGGGGTCACATTCTCGCTCGATTCGAACCTAAGGGTCCCGCTATCCTGAATTCGAACAGGAACCTACTCGACTACAGATCGAGGATCCTATGTCGTTCAAAACAAACCTAAGGGTCTTTCTGCTTAGAATTGAGGTTTCACTCAAATTCGACTATAAAAGAAGTATCATTATTGTGGCTTCTATCAAGTCATTTGAAACCAAAACCTCGAACATATTGTTGAAGCATAAATGTCTTGAAATTGTACAAGGCATGAAACATGTTTGAAGACAAAATTTGAGAAAACATCCAAAAGAGAAATTTCTTTATATGTATGTGTAAAAATATGTAAAAGGGACCGACTAGGGTCTCACAAAAGAGAAAAGGAAAAATAAAATCATAACTATGCCCGGGGCTACCTTGGGGGGAGCATCTCCTTTGGGCCCCTCACAGGTATTAGACCCGCCTTGGCTGCCTTCATCATCATCAAAGGAGGATGTAAGTAACCCGGCATTAGCTTCAAGAACCTTAGGTTGAGATATCTATTTGGAGAGGTCAAAACCTCGAGCTTGAATTTTTTTGAGGGTCTCCCTCCGAGATTAGAACTTGGCCATATCATTACTCCACCGCGCTCGATTGGCAACCTCCCTCGGCTGAGTTTGGGTAGCCTCAACATCCGCCAGGTACACGGCTATGAACTTTTCAGCTAAGACCTTTGCATTTTCGACCTCTGCCTTTGCCTAAGCAAGCTCGGCCTCGAGCTCTTCGATCATTTTCTCTTGGGATAAGATCTTCTCTTTAGTACACCAAAGTTGAATTTCGGCTGATGACAATCACAGTAAGGCAGCCTCTTTCTTCACAGTTAGGCAGTCCATGTTATCTTTCCACTAATTGCAGTCAGTTTTAACTTGATCGACTTCTCCCCGGAACAGTGCGATCCTTTCAATCTTTTGCTTCAACTGAGATATTGAGGTGTTATCCTCTACTCTTGGGTAAAGCCCGTATGTTCTCAAAAGGACATTTACCTGCTCGTTGAGCTTAGCCTATTCCTTACGAGCCTGGGCAAAATCTGCTAGAAGATCCCTGAGCTCTTCATCCTTTTGACTGCAAAGGACCTTCAAAGCATTCTTCTCCTCCGAGGTCTTCTTTAGCTCGACCTCGCATTGGCTCAGGTCGGCCCGAGACTTGGTAAAAACCTATATGAGAAGAAAGATACAAGTTAGTTTGAAGGCGTTGGGCCTCTTCAAAGAGGATGAATGCAACAATGAGATCAGTGGCATCATCGACCTCGGTAAAACAATCCCAAAAGGGATCCTCTTCATTGGGGACTCCGTTTATGTCAGGGGTCTGTAGAGCCCCAACATCCCTTATAGCCTCCTCAGAGAAGGTCGGTAGAGAAGGAGAGTGACCTACTGTCACAACCCAGAGCGAATCGCTCGGGGAGCCCTGTTCACCCCTAGGGGTCTCAGAACCTGCCCCCTCCGGTATGTTCGTTGATGACCGATTGATAACCTCAACCTTAGACTATTCGGGGGCTTTTTCCGATTCCTTCTTCAGGGCCTCCTCATCACGAGGCTGGGTCTCGACAATTGCCTCCGGCTTGGAAGGCTTGGCGACCTCGACCGGATTTCATGCTCGAACCATCAGCAACGAGTTGCCCTCATCTTCCTCTTCTTTTTCACCCAACTGGCGGACCGGCTCTATAGTCAGATGGATGACATTTCTCTTACGTGATCGAGCTGGAGCCTTTTTAGTTTGGGGGTCCTCGGATTCCGAGACCCTCTTCCTCTTGTTGTCTTTCCCTAACTTCGAAATCGGGGACTCGACCTTTTCTTTAGGCGGGGCTGGCCTCATTTTAGCAACATTTTTTTAGGCTTGTATAAAAAGGAGTCAAGTATAAATAAAATGAAACATTACGAAAAAAGGCATCGAAAGCGTACAAGATAAACTGACCATGATTCTTGGCTTCCCATCTACCCCTTGCCAAGTCACGCCAGCAGCGCTCAGCAAGGGAGGAAGTCGAGGCCAACTTCTAAACCTAGTCTTCGAGGTCGGGAACCTCATGAGGCATCCAGGCAACTGCTGCATAATAGATGAAATCATTACATAAAGTAGAAAACAGAGAGCGAAGACTAATGGGTAATACATTACTTATGATCTGGGTTCCACTTCTCGATCGCAGGTCCTTTCCCACACGAATCAGCTTATCCAACCCGATCGTTGTCCATATTGAGGCTCACGAACAAGGCCTTCTTCGCTCGACATTGGAGCTTGATAAACCCTCCAAAAAGATGAGGTCGATATAACCGTATGAGGTGGCTAAGAGTGAACTCTAGCCCTCGGCCTTGCTGGAAAAGAAGCAGAGCATGATCACTATACGCCAGAATGAGGGGTTAACCTGGCCGAGGGTGACCTGGTACCTCTTGAAAAAGTTGACAATGACTGGGTCAAGAGGACCCAATTTGAAAGGGTAATTGTAGACACTTAGAAACCCCTCCACAAAGGTGGTAATGCTCTCTTCAGGAGCAGGGATTTGTACCACGACCTCGGCCCCCCAGTTACAGTCTCTCTTCAAAGCCTCGAGATGGCCTGCCGTTATCGAGCAAATATATCTCGACACGTGTTCACATTGTCCAGGGATCGATGGAGGGTTCTCGACTTTGAAGCCGGATTTTAAGACACAAGGGCCAAGAACATTCTCGTGAGGGAGCGCTTCTACCGGTGTTTTATCACAGGCCGACCGGGAAGAAAAGGAAGAAGCTTTCTCCTTTTGTGGGACATTCTTGGAGGTTTTCGCCATTGATTCAGGTAGAAGGAAATGGAAAGAGGTAAAATTTGGTATTTTTGGTATTAACAAAGTCAACTCAATGGGTGATGAAAGAGACAAGATGGAGAGAGTAAGAAACTTAGAAAACTTGGTGGAGGTGAAAGTAAAATTTTGATTCAACCAAAAAGCCTGTATTTATATATTCACCACGACGATTTGGTGGTACTAGCGGCTGACCGTCCACAGGAAAGCATTAATGGTTTAGGGAACTGCATCGATAGGATATTTCGGTCACCTCGATTGCTTACATCACAGGGATGACATCATTATCAAGGTCTCCAAAAAATCGAGGCTCAAGTCGTTTCTTATTGTTTTACTCTAAGAAACAAGGGGACTATCTGTATACGGTAGAAATCGGTGCTACCCAATTTCATTCTTTGGCCTAGATATGAATGTCATGTCAAAGAGCTAAGATGTCGAGTCCAGTCAGGGTTGACATCGATTGCGGCCAGAAAGAGGTAGACTTTGAGTGACATCGCCATAGCTTTATAACAGAAAAGGAGAGATATCTACAATTGGTCGAGCATCGTGGCGTGAATCTCGGAACGGATCAATCTATAGTGGTTAATTAGATGTTAATATGGTTTCCTACTATAATTATAAGTGTACCTTATTTAGGACTTCTGTATTATATAAAGATGGATCTCATTCATTTGTGAGGATCATCATTGTTCATTGACAAGAATCTATATACACTCATTACTTTTCGGCTATTTCACTTATTATTCTGAGTTACTTCATCATTTATTATTCTTATTATCCCACCTCGAGACTACCCCAAGACGAGGTCGAGACTTGGCTAGCATACTGGTTTAATTTATTTTATTCTCTAATTTATTCATTTATTTTCTTGATAATCATTTGGTATTGGACAAAATCACATATCTTTAAAACCACAATATAAGTTTAATTGTTATCTGAATTTGAGGCTAAACATATTTCATTTTCAATATACATGAAAAATAGTACTCACAAGTGTATCAAATGAACCTTATCTCACATGGATTGATTGTTTTAGTGTTCAGACAAGTCATTGAGATCCGAAACTTATGATCCAACAACAAAAAGACATATATATATGAGATGCATCTTAGTAATTGAATAAAATGGCTCTCAGTTTTGGTACAAGTAATATGCTTATCATTAAATGAAGTTAAGTTGGATAGTTCGGTATCGTTGCTTCCTGTCAATTACTTGAAACTAAATACGTTAAACAACAGACATTTTTCTGTACTAAATGTGTTGTTTATAAAAATATTGATGGAAAAAGATTTTGTTACAGTTAGTGTCAATGAAAAAAAAATATTGATGCAGTCATTAGCTAAATCATAATTTTTTGTCAAGGGGATTCAAACTATAACGTGACAAACACTCGAAGAAGCTAAGAGATTTTAACCTCTACTATATTAAAAATTATTTTTGACATTGTATATACAATGTAATTTTTCAGTGAATAGGGTCAAGATGAATCCCTTTCCGCCCCATAGCTCTGCCTAGGATGCAGTAGAATCAACGTAAAAATTTC
Organism: Nicotiana glauca; assembly: GCA_026770625.1. NCBI lineage: Eukaryota > Viridiplantae > Streptophyta > Magnoliopsida > Solanales > Solanaceae > Nicotiana > Nicotiana glauca. The sequence continues at coordinate 74,616 of MU711710.1, read as the reverse complement.
ACTGAGCATCGTATTTGGTCTCCCCCATTTGTCTTATAACCACTTTTAAAAAAAATACTACTAATAAATACCCAAAATACATACAACTTCATGATTTTCCTCCTCCTTCTTCTTCTTAGTCAATGTGAAAACAAAGGTGACAGTGAATTATCAAGGTATTTGTGAGCAGGTTTTAAGGTGGTTTATGGTGTTCTACAATAATGAGCTACTATGAAGCTCCTTTCTAATAGGTTTTCAATGTCTTTGCCTTATGTTTTGATGATCTAGCAAACTTACTGTCAAGGACCAGATATGGAACCTGACACACTTGGGCTACACTGCAAGCTAACGGATTCCAGCTAAATAGGAACTGTTATAGCTTTAGGAGATAGAGAACCAAACAAGGGCCTGATACCTTTGTGGTTCCCTCAAAGCAGTACAAAGTCAATTGGTCACAACTGGAAGCGACGTGACTGCTTGCACTTCACTGTTTCTAGTGGCCACTTATCTTTTGACCAACTAAAGTGCTTACATCATTCAAGTGAAATCATCAAGGTGTATTAACAAGGAGTTTATATCAAAACATCACTTTAATACTTGATTCCATTCATTCAAGCCATTTGCAAAACTGTGAACTAAATTCTTTAGAGCTTGAAGAACAAAGTTAAAAGCTACTACAGACCAGTTCCTAAAGTTAGTATTTTTTTGTCCTTAGTTGAGTTGTCACTTTGTGATTGTTCTTATTGTATATCCTAAATTGCTTAGCTAGAAGCATTGATTAGGAACCCTCTTGTAAAATCCATAAACTCTTTGAGTTTATGTTGTGACTAGGTTTAATCATAAGTCTTTGTAACTAGAGAGTCACAAAGTGGCTTGTGGTAAGAGTACCACAAGTTAGTTGAGTTGGAATTCTTTGTAATGGAGTCATTACAAAGTGGCTTGTAATAGGTTTTTACAAGTTAGTAAAGTTGAAAGCCTACAGGTGTAGGTCGTGGTTTTTGTCCCCTTGAGTTGGGATTTTTCCACTCAAAAATCCTGTGTCTTATTTACTTACTGTTTTATTAGCATTCCCAGTAAAACCTCATAGAGGACCAGATATTCTATTGTTTGGTGGACTCATACAAACATACAATTGGTATCACATCAGGTTCTTTCTATCAAGCTGATACCTAGGAAGGATCCTCACGGCTGCTCTACCAAATTTTAAAGAAGGTCAATCTACATACAGACCGCCCAGGTTCAATGGACAATAGTATTGGTGGTGGAAAACAAGAATGCATGAATTTATCATGGCTGAGGATTCTGAGTTATGGGATGTCATTTATGATGGTCCTTATGTCCCCATAAAGGTACTTGAAGAACTTCCATTCTCAATGCCAAAAATTAGTAAAGAATACACTGACGCAGACAGGAAAGCTGTGGAGAATAACTTTTGTGCCAAGAAGATTTTGGTATGTGGAATAGGACCTGATGAATAGAATAGAATCTCTGCCTATGACACTACTAAGGAGATATGGGAAGCCATGCAAACAGCTCATGAGGAAACCACCCAAGTAAAACAATCTAAGATCGATATGCTCACTACCGAGTATGAACTCTTCAGGATGAAGGATGATGAATCTATTCAAGATATGTACACAACATTCACTTACATCATAAATTAGTTACACTCACTTGGTGAAATCATTCCTAGGAACAAGCTAGAAAGGAAAATCCTTAGTATTCTACCTAGATCTTAGAAAAGCAAGGTGAGTGCTAGTACTGAAGCAAAGGACTTGTAGGAGCTGACCATAGAAAAGCTGGTTGGAAATCTGAAGACCTACGAGATGAACGGGAAGATAGACAATTAAAGAAGAGAAACAAAGAATGAAAATAACTTGGTACTCAAAGCTGATAGCAATGAGTCAAGTGAGGAGAACACTGATATGGCTCACTTAACTAAAAGATTTCAGAAGATGGTCAGAAGAAATGGAGGAATGCTAAAAAGAGGCAGCTCTAGCAAACCAAAAACATTTGATCTCTATCGTAAGTGTGGAAAGCCTGGGCACTTCATCAAAGACTCTCCTCTCCTGAAGCAAGAATACTCCAAGAGGAACACGTTTTCTCTCAAGGACTTCAAAACAAAAAGAGATTTGCTGACAAAGTGGTGAAATAGGTTCTTGCAGCATGGTGGTGATAGTTCCGTCATGGTAGCGGAAAGTGATGAAAATGAATATGATTAAATTTTTGCATTGATGGCCCAATCAAATTGATGTTCTAAACATCAATACCACACAAGAGGGGGGGTGATTTGTGTGGTACCCGATTTTCGATCTAGAAGAAAGAGGTTCGTCTAAATAATCTAACTACAACTGTTTGCATAATTAAAAGTATATAAAATAAAGAACACGAAGATTTTTACGTGGAAAACACCTGGCTCAAAAGGTGAAAAAACCATGACCTACTACTCAGTAGGATTTTCCCAAACTTCCACTAAAATCACTGAGCCAAAACAGCATTTACAAAAACTCTTAGTAAACCTAAGGATTAGCTCGAATCCCTTTGTAGCACACAACCTCAACTGTTGCGACAACTACAAGTTAGCCTATAACTTGAATACTCAAAGTACCTATTACAGTTGCTTCTATAAAAGCTGAAAGGTACAACTTTAAACCACCTACTACAATTGAATTAGAACAAAAAACCAATTAATTAGTACAAAAACTGTATCTTATCTTATAGCCTGGCGCGGCGGGTCGCCTTTTAAATTAAGTAGATAGAAGAAAGTCTTAAATAGATAAGGAGTAGGTGAGTGAGTGAGTCCTCACTGACCTGAGCGGTTTCGATCACCTAGCAGGCCATTTATTTGGTAGGTAACATCGCCAAAGCATATCATCACATTTGACTACAAAGGAAGGAACTCGAAGTGAAAGGGAACCATGTTTAGCAAGGCAACGATAGTTGGCCCTCTATCATCTTCAATCTGGTAGACTTGGAAAAAGGGCCCCGTCAGCAAAACATTATTGTCTGTTCCAAAAACAAAAGCCCCTTAGCACCCCGCGACAGGAGTGGGGGATGGCCCTACACGCAAAAAACACAATGGAATTGGTTCTTCTATCTTCTTCAAGTAGCTTTAGGATTGCACACTTAAATCTCACATAAATTGCTTGCAAAATCGCCTTGCTCTTTTGCTTTCAATTTAGTTTAACATCTTCATATGTGCAATACCTGTAAAAGATAACAATCACTGTTATTTAATGAGTTAATAATTAGAGTTTAATTGAGACTCGATTGCTGGTCTTCCATCGAAGTTGAGTCCTTGAACAACACAAACTCCAACCCTATCTTTTATCCGGATTGTGTTCTCTTCTCATAAGGAGACTTTCTCTCCTAATCCCATATGCAACCTTTTCGATCAGTTCAGGAGATATTGCTGCTTGATCAATGGGACTTATCTCCTTCATGTGCATCTCATATGTATAGGTTGAAAAACAATGTGCTTCACATGATGGACCTAGTCCATGACTGAGTTCATTAGTCATTCTTCAAAACATCACCTGTTCTTGGGCCAATAAATTCCCCATTTTTTATAATGACAAACTCTATGCTTTTTACTGATCGTAGAACCTATAATAACTTAGCTTAACCATCAACACTTAACTTAGAAATTTTACTTATCACCAAGGACTAGGTTAATTAGGTTATAAATATCACTTAATTCAGAATAATGAGTAAAGAACAATATCTCTTCCCCCTTTTTGCATCATCGAATAGTTTCATACACAGTGTGAATCCCAGATTATAATAAGTATTCATGCCCACTGGTCAACTGCAAGTGAAATCATTGTGCAATTATAAATAATCAACAAACATATTCAAACTCTCAAGATGAGAATCGTCATTCAACAAGAGAAAATAGCATTTGTCATTGATAGAGATATGTTTCCACAAACAGACCACAAAAAGTAAGAAAAACTTTCAAAACATGAGGAAAAAAAATAGAAACGTCCCTAATCTGGTTCACTGGGTTACTGGACTGGTTCAGAAGACAAGTACTAGCACACCTAAGGCATGGAAGAACTAGAGGGTTGAGATTGGATAAGGTTCAGCATATTATGAAGCATTCCATCACTCTTCTCCTTTTCTTTTGCTAGCTCAGTCCTAAGGCCATCTCTGTTAGTTTCCAATGTAGCCACACGAGCCTTGAGCCTAGCAATTTCATCATCCTTAGTTCCACATTGATGAACCAAAGCCCTAACCCTGCTATTGCTGGGTGCCCTCATAGATGAACCAGGTTCAACTAGGATAGCATTGACTGGATAGTCACAAGCCTGCGGGGTCTTAACACCAAAATGTTTCTTGCTTGATGCCATTTCCCATTTCTTCAAAGGCACATTCAGCCTGTCCAGAACTGTAGTCCGTATGAACCCATATGGAGTGGCATGAGCCTTGGAGCCATTGATGACCCTGTCTAGCAATTTGAGAATGAAAGCAGGCCAGTTGATTTACATTCCTCTCACCAGGCACTTTCATAAGAACCAGGTCCATGTAATTTGCAGTGTGACTTTTCTCCTGTCTGGGCAATAGGCACTTGTTGAAAAATTCAAACAAGGCCTTGTGCTCAGGCCTCATTTCACTTTTCTGCATAAATCTGGCTTCAGGCACATCTCTAGAGTCACAGAACCTCCTACTGATTTCAAGAGCAGTAGGGAGAGAATCCAGATATGGCCACCTTTGCCTTGTATAGTAATCATACCCTTTAGTAGGTATGTCCAGGATCTCACCCAGTTTGAGTGCAACAAACTTCACTTTGACTCCTTTCACCAGGCTGGTGATTACTCCATCCTTCACAGTAGCATTGGCCATAAATTCAATCAGTTCATTCCAGGCCAGCCTCCCATACATTTCAAGGACCATGTCCTTCCAACCTTGTGCAGCTAAAGCATCCACCAGTCTCCTCATCCCTGGTTCTTCGAGGTCCTTCAAGAGTCTACCTTTCAAGATTTTTCTCCTGCCAAAAATGTCAAACTTCTCCTGTTCCTTCTAAGATTCCTCTTCTTCTTCTCCACTCCATTCATCATCTTCTTTAGTAATTTTCACCTGCTTGCCTTTCACTTCAGATATTGTCCTTTTGGATAATGAGGGTTCAGCAGACACAGGTACAGAAGAAGACTTCTTGGAAGAAGTCTTGGATTTTTAGGTTTTTGTGTGGGAACCTCCATTGTTGTTCCCCTTTCTTGATGGACCGGTTCCATCTCCTCTTCTTCTGCAACCTTAGAGGATTCTGTATCCTTTACCTTTTCCTTCTCCATTTTGTCTTTATTTTTTCCAGAGCCTTTTGTAGGTCAGCTTCACTTTGTCTTACCCTGCTTCTTGTAGCTTTTCCCTTACGCACTGAAGGGGCAGTAGATTTTGGGGATGAAGGTTTTCTTTTCTTTGTTGGTTTGGGTATATTTGGGGTTTTTTATGAGGTATATTTCATATTTCTTTGGGTCATAAATTGCCCCAACTCTTTTCGTATGATCAGCCAGAGTTTCCTCAGCAAATGAACCGGGTTCATCTCTTTGTTTGCTTAGATGAACCAACCCTTCAGTTGCTTCCCCAGAACCACTTCCCCCTAACTTTATGCCACTCTCTTCTGCACCCTCACATTAGCAAGAACTGCTCCTTTCCCTTTTCCCCTCTCTTCACCACTTGCTCCATCTCTCTCTTTTCCTATCTTTTTACCTCCACTCCTACTCGATTCAGCAAACTTTACATGTCTAACAGGTCCAACTAGAACAAACATATTTTTTAAGTTTTCAACCATATAAGAACTTACCTCAGCAGGGGTTTCTTGAATTTTCTCAATGTCAGAAGACCCATTTCCTTCACCTTCACTAGAAGATATAAAGGATTCGGAGTCAGAACTGGAGTCACACTCTTGAGTTGGCTTTCTTTCATCTGGCTAGGTTTCAATCTCTCATTTAAAACTTTCCTCAGAGTTCAAGATACTACAATTTTTCAATCCAACATTTTCTGCCTTCGAAACCTAAGTTTTGGCGATTCACTATGAGGAGTAGATGAGGATGAATTTGAGGGTGATGGTGGTGGAGGAGTGCCAGGATGATCTTGTGAGTTAGACATGGTTGATTGTTTCTTGACATATTTTTGGGAATTTTTGGAGAAGAGAAGCGATTAAAACTGGAGAAATATTTTTGGCGGTTTTAGAGTAATGAAGAAGATTAGAGATGTGGTGTGTATTTAAAGGCAATTAGACATTAATGCACGAACGACAGCTTTTCAGGTGTCAATTAGAAGTCTTATCAAGGTATAATTCCAGACTTTTAATGATTATTTGGCTTCCCTAGATATTAGGCAAAAATCATGGGTTTAGAGTTCTAAATGGATGAAACTAGTTCAATGCCTTAACGGATAGAATTTTCTAGGAATTTGGAAAGTATAGGACTTCTGCTCATGATTGAATTTTTAATCTTTCTAATTATGCAAAGTATTGAAAACATACCTGAACTTTCATATGAACTCATACTGATGAATCAGGTTCTTCATGTAGAACTCTCTTGAACATGCCTCAAATGGCATAATAGAAAAAACTTTGTAAGAGATCAGTGAGTCATATGTACACATGTCACAGGAGTATACTAACTAAAGTATGAAACTGAGTAAGAATTAATCTAGATATTTACACAAAGTTAGAACTCCTAACCAGTATTTTCATTTTTTTCATTTTTTTATTGTGCATTCTGAACTGGACCTAGTAGGTGATCTAAATCATCCCTAATTCCAACCTGTTCCTCTCAAAGTTTTCTCTACTCGGTACTTTAGTGAAAATATCAGCAATTTGCTTATCAGTAGCAAAGAATTCTATGGAGATTAGTCGTTTCTCATAGTTATCTCTTAAGAAGTGGTGTCTAACATCTATGTGCTTAGTCCTCTTATGATGAACAGGGTTCTTTGTCATACTTATAGCACTAGTGTTATCACAGAATATTGAAATACAACCAACCTCAACACCAAAATCTACCAATTGTTGTTTAATCCATAGTAATTGAGCACAACAAGAGGCAGCAACAACATACTCAGCTTCAGCAGTAGATAAGGCCACTGAGTTTTGCTTTTTGGTAGCCCATGATACAAGACATGAACCAAGGAAGTGTTTCATACCTGATGTGCTCTTCCTATCCACTAGAAAACCTGCATAATCAACATCATCATATCCTACTAGATTAAAATTGCTACCTTTGGGATACCAAAGACACATACCAGTGGTGCCTTTCAAGTATCTTAGTATCCTTTTGACAACAAACGGTGAGACCCTTTAGGTTTTGCCTGAAAGAGAGCACAAATCCCTACACTGAAAATAATGTCAGGTCTGCTAGTAGTAAGATACAGAAGTGAACCAATCATACCCCTATACAACTTTTGATCAACTGATGAACTAGGTTCATCAACATCTAATTTAGTAGAAGTTGCAATGGGTGTGTCTATTTCTTTTGAATCTTCCATTTTAAACTTTTTGATTAGCTCTTTTGCGTACTTTTGTCGATGGATCATGGTTCCATTTGGATTCTGTTTTATTTGTAAGCCTAAGAAGAAGTTGAGCTCACCTATCATGCCCATTTCAAACTCACTCCCCATAAATTTTGCAAAGTCCCTACTTAGCTTATCAGTAGTGGCCTTAAACATTATGTCATCGACATATATTTTTACAACAAGGAGATACTTACCTTTTTCCCTTAAGAATAAATTACTATCAATTTTACCTCTTTGTAACCATTCTCCAGCAGGAATTTGGAAAATCCTTCATACCATGCTCTTGGGGTCTGCTTGAGTCCATAGAGAGCCTTGTCTAACTTGTACAAATCCTTATGATATTCCTTGCTCTCAAACCCTGGAGGTTGTTTTACAAACACTTCTTATTTCAGGTAGCAATTTAGGAAGGCACTTTTGACATCCATTTGATGAAGAGTGAATTCCATGTGTGCTGCAAAGGCTATGAGGAGTCTGATTGCCTCTAGCCTTGCAACTGGAGCAAAAGTCTCATCATAGTCTATGCCCCCCTCTTGTCTGTAACCTTGGACCACCAGTCTTGCCTTGTTTCTTGTAACTATTCCATCTTCATCAAGTTTGTTTCTGAAGACCCACTATGTACTAATGACTGATATGTCCTTTTGTCTTGGAACTAGATGCCAAACTTGACTTCTCTCAAACTGATTGAGTTCATCTTGCATAGCAATCACCCAATCTACATCCTGCAAATCCTTAACAACAATTTTAGGTTCAATAAGAGACAAAAAGGCATCAAAAGCACACATATTCTTTAATTGTGATCTATTTTTTTCTCCAGATGTTGGATCAGTGATAATGTTCTCAATGGGATGAGAAATTTGATACTTGTGAGGTTTCATGACCAACTGGTTTCTTCTAGATGTTTCTCCCATATTCTGTTGCTGAGGAACAGGGTCATGAACAAATTCCTTTAAGGGATTTATTTCAATTCCTCTTTGACTAGTTCCCCTTGTCAGGTTGCCCTAGATGGAAGAACTTGTTTCATCACCTGTTCCTTTTGTTGGTGCCACTTTGACCTGAGTTGAGGCTTCAATCAAGTCCTTTACCAATCCAATAGCTTCATTTTCATGTTCATGTTTCTTAGAAAGAATGGTAGTTTCATCAAATACTACATGTACACTTTCTTCTACACACAAAGTTCTTTTAGTAAATACTTTATATGCTTTGCTATGTGAAGAATATCCAAGAATACTCCCTCATCACTTCTGGGATCAAACTTACCTAGGGAGTCTTTTCCATTATTGTGCACATAGCACTTACAACCAAATGCCTTAAGATGGGACATGTTTGGTTTTCTCCCTTTAAGTAACTCATAGGGAGTCTTCTCTACAAGAGGTCTAGTCATGTATCTATTGATTATGTAACATGCAGTGTTTACAGCCTCTGCCCAAAAGCTGTGCGGCAGTTTACTCGAAAGCAGCATGTTCCTAGCCATATCCTCAAAAGTCCTATTCTTTCTTTCAACTACTCCATTTTGTTGAGGAGTCCTAAGGGCGGAGAAATTTTGATCTATACCATTTTCATCACAGAATTCAGCAAACTTGGAATTTTCAAATTCTGTTCCATTATCAGACCTAATGGATACGAGTTGATTTCCTAATTATTTTTGAGTTTTTATAACAAATGCAGTAAACATGTCAAATGATTCATCTTTAGAAGTTAGAAATATAACCCAGGTAAATCTAGAATAATTATCAACAAGCACCATTACATATTTCTTTCCGCCTCTGCTCATGGTTCTCATTGGACCATAGAGATCCATATGGACCAGTTCCAACGACTTGGTTGTGCCTACCATTTTCTTGCTTGTGGAGTATGATATTACCTGCTTCCCCCTTGCACATGCCTCACAAACTTTGTCTTCCTTGAACTTGATGTTTGGTAACCCTATCACAAATTCCTTAGAGTCTAATTTGTTTAGCTGATTCAAAGTGGCATGACCAAGTCTTTTGTGCCACAGGAGGGGATCATTAACCAACACACTTAGGCAAGTAAGTTCATTTTCTAAGAGAGTGGACAAATCTACATTGTAAATATTGTTAACTCTCTTTCCCTGTAAAACAATCTTGTCAGTGGTAAGATCAATCACATAGCATTTAATAGAGGTGAATGCTACAAGGTTACCTCTATCACACAGTTTTGAGACAGTGATCAGGATATATTTCAAACCATCTATCAAGTAGACGTTCTTAATGGAGTGAGAGTCTGTCTTACCTACCTTTCCAACCCCAATGATCTCACCTTTCTTTCCATTACCAAAGGAGACATTACCTCCTTTTAAATCCTCAAGTGAAAGGAACCGATCCTTGCTCCCTGTCATATGTTTTGAGCAGCCACTATCCATGTACAATATTTGGCTACTTCCTTTCACTTGGACCTGCAAAATGAAATCAGGGTTTAGTCTTAGGAACCCAAACTAGTTTGGGTCCCTTTTTATAGGCAAAAGGATGAATATAATTCCTTCTTGCCCACCCAGGCAGCTTACTTTCTCTTAAACAAAGGCTTTGTTCTTTTGACTGGCCTTTTCTTTTTCATTACATTCATTTTTGTAATGACCAGTCTTGCCACAATGTGTGCAGATTTTATTCTCAGGAAATGTGAGGTACTTGCTTTTAGGGTCCCACTTTGGTGCTTGAGTCCCATAGCCATGTCCTCTATTGTTGCTACTGTGATGCTCTTGCAACCAAGAAAGTGCATCAGAAGCCTTGTTCCATTTGCAAGTTCTGTCTAGTTCATGTTTCACTTTTGCTAGATCTTCTTTTAGGACTTTAATCTATTCATCCTTCTTATACAATGCATCCTTCATTTTTCCTAAGTTTTCCTCTAGAGTGAGATATTTATTATCAGCTTTCTTCTTTCCTGCTCCTAGTTTAAGTTTTAAGTTTTCAAACCTAAGTTCTAGGACACTGGTGTCAAGTTCAAGAATGTGGTTCTTCAACTCAACATTTTTGTATCACTCTCATTAGCCCTAGAATCTAGACTTTTGCATTTTGCTTTTAGGATCACACATTCCCTAGACAGATCTTCCTTCTCATTGTTAATTATCTCAGACTCATCAATGAAGTCAAGTAGTAGCTCAGCCAGCCTTTCTTTAGATAGAAATTTAATCGTGTCTTTGAGATGAAGAATAATTACCTCTTGTTCATCATCTAATTCTCCGATGGCCATAAGGGCCTGTTCATCTCCAGCTTTATCCTTTGAGTCCTCATCTGATGTTTCTCCCTAGGCAGCAACCATATCCTTTGTTGATCCTTTGTTCCTTTTTGGTTGAACTTGTTCCTTCTTCCTGTTCCTTCGTTCAGTCCTTTCTTTCTTCCACTCAATTTCTCATTGAGGACAATTCTTGATCATGTGATCAGTCTTACCACACTTGTTGCAACCTTTATTGGTCTGCTTCTCAGGAGCCCTTGGTTTGTTGAAGGTTGTGCCTCTTGAAGAACCCTTTCCTCTCATCAGGTACTTTTTGAAATCTCTTGTGGTCATAGCCATTTAATCATCCTCCAGATCTGAACCTTCAGAAATTTTGAGAGTCGGACTTCTTCCTTCTTGGGTGTATCCATCTTCAAGGTTTGCCTTCTCAGTTCATAGGCAATAAGATTCCAATTAGTTCATCCAGCTTGAGGGTAGAAAAATTCTTAGATTCCTGAATAGCAGTGATTTTGCTTTCCCATGAGACTTGCAGAACCCTTGTCAAGATTTTCTCAACCTTGTCTTCTTCAAGAATAATCCTTCCAAGAGACTTAAGTTCATTTGTCAGTGTAGTGAACCTAGTATACATCTGTTGGATAGTTTCTCCTTCCTTCATAGTAAAATTCTCATATTGAGAATACAGCAGTGTTCCTCTAGACCTCTTCACTTAGGGTGTTCCTTCATGAGCCGCTTGGAAAGTGTCCCAGATTTCCTTAGCATTGGTACAATGTTGGATCCTGCTGTACTCATCTGGACCTAGTCCACCCACAAGCCATTTCTTGGCCTTACCATTTTCTCCCACTTCTTCAGGTCTTCAGCAGTGCAGTCAACCCTTGTATTTGGCACATCCACTTCTTCATCATTCTTCTTTGTAGTTGCTAGAGGACCATTAGTGACTATGTCCCAAAGTTCATAATCTTCTCCTATGATGTGATCCCTCATCCTGTTCTTCCACCAAGAATAGTACTGCCCATTGAAGAGTGGAGGCCTAGAAGTGGATTGCCTTTCCTAATTCCCAAGTGGTGCACTCATGTTGATATTTTCCTAAGGTGTTAGCCTCATCAAGGATAACCTTCTCTGATACCAATTGATGTTCTAAACGTCAATACCACACAAGAGGGGGTGATTTGTGTGGTACCCAATTTTTGATATAAAAGAACTAGGTTCGTATGAGTGATCTAACTAGTACTGTTTGCGGAATTAAAAGTACATAAAATAAAGAACACAGAGATTTTTATATGTAAAACACCTGGCTCAAAAGGTGAAAAAACCACAACCTACTACTCAGTAGGATTTTCCCAAACTTCCACTAAAATCACTGAGCCAAAACAGCATTTACAAAAACTCTTTGTAAACCAAAGGATCAACTCTAATCCCTTTGTAGCATACAGCCTCAACTGTTGCGACAACTTTAAGTTAGCCTATAACTTGAATACTCAAAGTACCTATTACAATTGCTTCTATAAAAACTTAAAGGTACAACTTTAAACCACCTACTACAATTGAACTAGAATTAAAAAACACAATGGAGTTGGTTCTTCTATCTCGTTCAAAAGGCTTCAGGAGTGAACACTTAAATCTCACATAAATTTCTTGCAAAATTGCGTTGCCCTTTTTCTATCAATTTAGTTTAACTTCTGCATATGTGCAATACATGTAAAAGAGAACAATCATTGTTATATAATGAGTTAGTAATTAGAGTTTGATTGAGACTCGATTGCTGATCTTCCATCGAAGTTGAATCCTTGAACAACACATACTCCAACCCTATCTTTTATCCGGATTGTGTTCTCTTCCCATAAGGAGACTTTCTCTCCTTATCCCATATGCAACCTTTTCGATCAGTTCAGGAGATATTGCTATTTGATCAATGTGACTTATCTCCTTCATGTGCATCTCACATGTATAGGTTAACAAACAGTGTGCTTCACATGTTGGACCCGGTCTATGACTGAGTTCATTTGTCATTCTTCAAAACTTCACCAGTTCTTGGGCCAACACAGATGATGATGAAGTCAATGACGACAACAAGATAAATTTTAAGGATGTTCAGAAAAATTTGAAATCCTACTCTTCTAAGAAACTTATGTCTTTAGATATTGTATTGATTGATGCCTATCATAATCTTGTGGAGGATAAGGATGCGTTGCTCTTAGAACTAAGCAAAGCTGAACAAACCAAAGATGATCTAGTAGTGTGTGTAGTGGATCTGAAGGAAAACATTTATGAGTTAAAAAAAAGATGTCTTACCAAAAGGATTGCCAACTTAGAGCATAAAAACGATCACTTAGTGGTAGTAGTTGTTGACCATAAGGAAACTATTGAGAACCTCAGTAAAGAAAAGGAGGTCTTAGTAAAAAGAGTGACTAAAATTGATGAAGAGGGAGATGATCTCTTGGTAGTAAGTGTAGACCTAAGGGAAATAATGAGGGACTAGGAACTAAGTCTAAACCTGGAAATATTGGAAAAGGAAAAGAGATAGCCAATGAGGAACACATTAGGCTTGAAAACAAGTTAAAATCTGTGAGAACTAGGATGTGTTTTGAAACTGAGAAAAACAAGAACCTCCAAACTGAACTGGAAAGAGCAAAAAATGATCTTGAAAGTCCCTAAAGTGGACCTGGTCCTCAGAAGCTAACACTGCCATGTACACTAATAATGGTGGAAACAGGTAGGGAATAGGGTTCCAAAGGTATTAGAACCCATATAGCTAATATGTAACTGTACCCGAAAACTGACTGTGCACATACTGTGGGAACAATGGATATTTCAAGGAAAATTGTCAAGCCAGGGTCCAATTTACTCAAAAAAAATAGAATGGTTGCTGAAAATGTAACTACTAAAAGGGGACCAGGTTCCACTCACAAAAAATGCATATTACTACATGGACTAAGAGAGCTCTTATTCATCCTCTTTCCTACTACAAGGGACCCAAACTTGCTTGGGTTCCTAAAACTAACTCTTGATCTTCTTGTGCATGGAATAGTGAAAGGAAGCGGTCAACAATGGTTCATGGATAGTGGGTGTTCAAAGCACATGAATGGGAACACCATGGATTTTCTTTCACTAAAAGCCCTGCAAAGAGGGAGTGTATCCTTTGGCAATGCAAAAAAGGGGTACATTCTTGGAGTTGGAAAAGTCGGAAAGTCACTCACTCATTCTATTGAAAATGTGTACTATGTTAATGGTTTTAAGTACAGTCTCTTGAGTGTCTCTCAGATCTGTGATAAAGGAAACAAAGTGGAATTCTTGTCCAAGATACTTACAGTTACTAATTTGGTAACTGGTGAAGTAGTACTTGTGGCCAAGTGATACAAGAACATTTATGTTGTTTATTTTGAATCCTTACAAAGTGGTGATCTGAGTTGTCTGAAAGCTGTTGATGATGATGCTTAACTCTGGCACAGAAGATTAGGGTATGCAAGCTTCTCTCTTCTGAACAAACTAATTCATAAGGACCTTGTCCATGGTCTGCCCATGTTGAAGTTCAAGGTACAAAAAGTTTGTGATGCCTGTGCTAGAGAAAAACATGTGAAGTCCTCTTTTAAGTCTAAAAGGGATGTGAGCACCTCAAAGCCACTCGAGCTTCATATGGACCTATGTGGTCCTATGAGAGTGCAAAGTAGGGGAGGAAAAAGATACATTTTTGTGATAGTAGAGGACTACTCCAGATTCACATGGACTCTGTTTCTTAGAACCAAAGATGAAACCTTTGAAGTCTTTGTGGCCTTTGAGAAGAAAATACAGGTGAAGATGGAATCTAAAGTCGCATGCATTAGATCAAATCATGGAACAGAATTTGACAATGCCAAATTTGATGAGTTCTGCAACAAAAATAGCATTACTCACAACTTCTCAGCTCCCAGAACCCCCCAGCAAAATAGAGTAGTAGAAATGAAGAATAGAACTCTTGAAGAAATGGTAAGAACAATTCTAATCAATAGTGGAATTGAAAAGAACTTCCGGGATAAAGCAGTAAACACTGCTTGCTACTTGGTGAACAGGTGCATGATCAGATCACTCCTGAACAAAACCCCATATGAGTTGCCGAATGGAAGGAAACACAAGCTAACTCACCTAACAACATTTGGGTGAAAATGCTATGTTCTCAATAATGGAAAGGATCGGCTTGGTAAATTTGATGCCAAGAGTGCTGAAGGAATATTTCTAGGCTACTCTTCTCTAAGCAAAGCATACAAGTTATACATAAAGCGGAATCAATATGTTGAATAAAGTGTTCATGTTATTTTTTATGAGTCTTATCCATCTTGTGATAAGAGTGTTGAAGAGGATAAAGATGGAGAACCTTTACTAGTCCCTGGTGAAATCATTGACATGACAAATAGAAAGGCAGATATGATGAGCCAAGTAAAAGAACTTAGTGAAGACGATACTGCCTCATCTTCAATGGAACCGGGTACTTAAATTACAACCACTAAAGCTAAAGAAAGAGTGGTTGACACAGTGCAGGACACTCCACTAGCAACTAAGAGAAGAACATAAGAAAACCAGTTAAATGTACCCATATTCTCTATAAATAAACCTCAGATGTCTAATTGGAGACACAAAAGCTCTCATCCTCTTGACAACATATTACCCCTCTAGATTTCGGAGTACAGACCAGGTCAAAAGCCATAAATTCACTTGCCTTCTCGGCCTTTCTCTCCCAAATAGAACCCAAGAATACCAAGGAAGCCCTAAAAGATGCAGATTGGATTACATCCATGCAAGATGAGTTACATCAGTTTGAAAAGAACAATGTCTCGCACCTGGTACCTAGACCCCCAGATCGAACAATTATAGGAACCAGGTGGGTATTCAAGAACAAGCTTGATAAACATGGAAATACCATAAGAGCATAGAAGTTGAGCACAACAGGATGCTGCAGCTACATATTCTATTTCAGTTGTTGAAAGAGACACTGAGTTTTGCTTCCTTGTGCCCTAAGAGATGAGACATGAACCTAGGAAATGAGCCATTCCAGAAGTGCTTTTCATGTCCACAAGATAACCTACATAGTCTGCATCAGCATATCCAATGAGATTAAAATTGTCACCCGAGGGATAATAAAGGACCAGGTTTTGTGTTCCTTTAAGATATCTCAAAATTCTTTTGGAAGCCTTCAAATGCGATTCCTTGGGATTTGATTGAAACCTTGCACATATCCCCACATTGAAGATAATATCAGGTCTATTGGCAGTGAGATAGAGAAGAGACCCAATAATGCCTCTATACATGGTTTGATTCACAGAGGATCCAGATTCATCCATGTCCAGTCGAGTGGCCGTAGCAATGGGAGTGCCTATCATCTTTGATGCTTCCATGTCAAACCTCTTCAAGAGCTCCCTAATGTATTTTTGCTGACGAATGAATGTACCTTTTGAGGACTTTTTTACTTGAAGAACCAAGAAGAAGTTCAGTTCCCCCATGATGCTCATTTCAAATTCACTTCCCACGAGTTTTGCAAATTCTTCACACAAAGAATCAATTGTTGCCCAAAAATGATTTTATCAACAAAGACCTAAACAATGAGCAGGTTCCTTCCCCGTTTCTTTAGAAATAAGGTGTTGTCAATTTTCCCTCTTTTGAAGCCATTTTCTAAGAGGAACTTTGACAGCCTTTCATACCAAGCTCAACGAGCCTGCTTCAACCCATACAATGTTTTGTCCAGTTTAAACACATATTCAGGGTGCTCATGATATTCAAACCATGTAGGTTGTTTCACATAGACTTCTTCCTTAATAAGTCCATTCAAAAATGCACTTTTGACATCCATTTGGAACAAGGTGAATTCCATATCAGACGCAAAAGCGATTAGAATTCTAATAGCTTCCATGCGAGTGATCGGAGCAAACGTTTCATCATAATCAATCCCTTCTTCCCGATTGTAGCCTTGAACCACTAGCCTGGCCTTGTAGCAACTGGAGGATTTTGGGGTACTCACTGAGAGTGTTCCCCTTCTATGTGATAACACCAGTGCACTCAATATGGCCAAGAATCCAGTTCAACATAAAAGGACCAAGCATATTAATGTGAGGCATCACTTTCTGAGGGACAATATGGAGAAAGGGTTGATGTGTATGAAGTTTTGTAGCACAGAATACCAAATTGCAGATATCTTTACCAAAGTATTAAGTAGGAAACATTTTGAAAGAAACAGAGTGAAGCTGGGGCTCTTAAGGCCCAATTGAGAACCAGATTCCTCATTATTTGGCTATGAAAATCACCTTCAAGAAAAAACTAGCTAAATTGTTTTCTGGCCAAGTCTAACTCACTTCAATATCATTGCAGGTAGACACGCATGATGAGTATAGAAGTTGTAGCTACAGTGCATGGACGATAAAAGAGGATTGATACTTTTAAATAACAGGTCAAGAACCTGGTTCTTGTACCAAACGTTAGTAGTTATGTGCATTCTTTAATACACGTCTTAAAAAGGTAAAAAACACACCTTCCATGTCATTCACCTTTTCAGATCCTGTTCTCATGACTCTTCACTTCATATCGTTCCATCTCCCTCTAAAACTTTGCACTTCTCCATGCACAACCGCCATTTTAGAATCGGTCCCTATCTTTCTTTTCATAATTATTCATCCTTAATAAAACCCTCCTCTTTTCTCCACAAACCATAAGTCTTCCATTAGAACTTCCTAAAGTACCCTCACTCCATCTTTTCAATGGTTGATATGAACTTCGACATCCCTGCCTCAGTCATTCCTAGTACTGAAAACCCTATGGAGTCCTACGTCACTTTTATGTCTTTTATAGCCACTCCTACTCTCCCTGCTGAAATCACACCTCACCCAAATTCTTTGTCTCTATCCATTTTAGAAACCCCTAAAAGTGCTGATCTGTCCTCTATATCTTCTGAGGTTCCCACTAATCAAAGAACAAGTGGAGAAAAGGGTTAAATCCATGAGGTCGCAAAGGGTTCTGCCATTGTTGCTGCAGATTTTGTGGTTGCAGTGGTGCCGATTGAGGAAGAAAATGTTGTAACCATCTTTGTGGTATCTGCTAATGGTGTCCTTCAGGAGATAATCGCTCAGAGAAACGAGTTACGGGGTATAGGAGAAGAAGGATCTATAGAGCCAGTTATAAATGTTGAACTAGGAGAAACTACTAGGCCCTCACATGAGGAACCAGATCCTTCTCTAGAGGACCCAGGTTAGTGTACTCATTACCAGGACTGTTCTGCTCCTGCATTTGATGTTGTGACTCTAGACATTCAAGCTCCTGAGATGAGGGCCACCGATTAGGAGGATCTAGACAACCTGGCTCTTGATGCGTTCATAGTTAAGCGAAGGGTGGTGTCCACTCTGGAGTCTTCCCCAAGCGACCTACTAATAGGTTGCAAGCTAAGGTGGCCTACGACTCTTCCCTTCAAAAGAGAAGAAAAAGTAGTAAGAAGCAAAGAAGAACGTTGGTGAAAAATAATTTGCCCGTAAGTGATAAAGCGCTCCCTGTGGTAGAAGTGGAAGAGGAAACACCAGATGAACCTAGTTCACTGGTGAGAGGGTACCAAAAAAAAAGAAGCAGCATGCTTCAATAGAGAAAGTTTCAACCCCTAGTTCCAAGTTGAAGAATGTTGTGAGTGAGTCCTTGATGTCTGATGAGGATGTATTAGTCAAGTCCAATGGAAAAGAGAAATCAAGTGGTGGGATGTCTGACAAACGAAAGTCTCAAACTGTTCAGGAACCTATTTCTGTGAAGAGGTAGAAGAGTGAAGGCAGTTCTATTTCAGAAAGCCTGAGGCACCAAAAGGTCCTGCTGGGTTGTACGTTTGACCCAACAATCTCTGAGATGGCTGGTATGCGACAAGTTCTTGAAATGGTTGAGTTTCAACGATGGGGGAATCTATCCAAATACATGCACCTAAGGTGTATGAGGATGCGTTTCAAAGCTTCTTTGCTAGCCTCTTTCCCGTTGGGACGGACCACATATGTGCTTCGACGAATGGAGTAGATATCGTGTTTGATGTAAAGTTGCTTGGGAAAATTCTTAAAGTCCCTACAGTTGGTGTATCTGGTGTGAAGGATTTGTGTCAGTATAATTTCCAAAATACCATGGTAAAGGACAATGCGAAACAAAAGGAGGACCCATCCACAAAAAGGCATTAATCCCTATTTATCAACTACTTTTCGAATTGGTAAACAAAGTTGTATTGCCTCATGCTGAGGGGAGTTCCATGACTTCTAAGTCTATTCTATTTTTGATGGAGCAACTGGATAGCTTTAGTTCTGTAAGCCTCCCTGCTATTTTGATTGAACACATGCAAAAAGTAGCAACCTTCAAGGATGGTAATCATGGCCTTCCTTACGGGTTTCTGCTTAAGCAAGTGTTTAAGTTCTTCAAAGTGCCACTCGGGCAAGGCAAGGTAGGAACTAAGAAGCAAACTTTCTCACAGACAACGTTGGAAGAATGCGAGTGCACAGAAAAGAATGGGGGGTTGGAAGTGCATCAACCATCTCACAGCTTATTAATGCTCAAAATAGTTCAACTGAGGAGATTCACCAGTTGAAGGCTAGGAATGCTATCCTGGAAGGTCAGCAAGCCCAAGGGATTGCGATGTCAAATGATGAAGTAGCTCGTTTGACAAAAGAGAATGCTAATCTCAGGGCACAAGTAGAGAATCTGAAAGTCGAGCTACTCAATGAGAAAAAGTCGGCCAATGCCCGAATAGACCTAGTTCTCCAAACACTTGTTGTAGCCTCCAAGCCCTCTACTTCTAGTGCCCCTAAGTACACCTTTATTGACCAGTTTCTGCAATGTTCTTTTAAGTTTTTTTTTTGGTAGATGTTCTGTTTTTTTTATGTGGTTGGGATGAAACAGTACTGCTCTCGTCTTTAACAGTCCAATTTTGTCTTTACTTTTGTAAGCAAAGGCATATAGTTTCATCTATATAAAATCTATCCTCTTTTATCATCTCATTGCTTGAATTTTATGATTCTCTTCTGTATTATGTTGTGTGCACATATGTGGCATGAGTTAGCTAGGCTAGACTTCTTTACGCTGTTTGAGTGCTTGTGTATTTTCAATGATGCCAAAATAGGGAATAAATAAATAAGTGTGTAGATAAAATCATAAAATTTAAAATCTTCAAAAAGGAAGGCATAAAGTCAAGGGGAACTTGTGATCTCCTGTTACTTATCTGGTTCTCCTTGCCCTAAAAAGACATTATCAATGTTTAAGTTTGTCATCATCAAAAAGGGGGAAATTGATAGGTTTTCAATGTCTTTGCCTTATGTTTTGATGATCTAACAAACTTACTATCAAGGACCAGATAGGGAACCTGACACACTTGGGCTACACTGCAAGTTAACGGATTCCAGCTAAATGTGAAGTATTATAGCTTCAGGAGATAGAGAACCAAACAAGGACCTGATACCTTTGTGGTTCCCTCATAGTAGTACGAAGTTAATTGGACACAGCTGGAAGCGACGTGACTGCCTGCACTGTTTCTGCCTGCACTGTTTCCAGTGGCCACTTATTTTTTGACCAACTAAAGTGCTTACATCATTCAAGTGATGTCATCAAGGTGTATCAACAAGAAGTTTATATCAAACGATCACTTGAATACCTGATTCCATTCGTTCAAGCCATTTGCAAGACTGGGAACTAAATTCTCAAGAGCTTGAAGAATAAAGTTAAACTCTGCTATGGACCAGTTTCTAAAGTTAGTATTTTGTTGTCCTTAGTTAAATTGTAACTTTATGATTTTTCTTATTGTATCTCCTAAATTGCTTAGCTAGAAGCTGTAATTAGGAACCCTCTTGTAAAATCCATAAACACTCTGAGTTTATGTTGCGACTAGGTTTAGTCATAAGTTAAAGTCTTTGTAACTAGAGAGTGACAAAGTGACTTGTGGTAAGAGTATCACAAGTTATTTGAGTTGAAATTCTTTGTAATGGAGTCATTACAAAGTAGTTTGTAATAGGTGTTTACATGTTAGTGAAGTTGATAGCCTACAGGTGTAGGTCGTGGTTTTTGTCCCCTTGAGTTGGGATTTTTCCACGTAAAAATCCTGTATCTTATTTACTTACTGTTTTATTAGCATTCTCAGTACAACCTCATAGAGGACCAGGTACTCTACTATTTGGTAGACTCATACAAGCTAACACTTTTTTTGCTATTGCTTAGGGTTTCTTCTTCTTCTTCTTCTCCTTCTTCTTCTTCTTCTTCTTCTTCTTTTATTATTATTATTAATTGCAAAATGGGTTTTGTTTGATTTATTGTTATTTTGAGAAAGTAATGATGGAGATTTGTTCTTTATGATATTTCGAGGTTAATTTTCAAATTTAAGATCATTTGTAGTAGGTTTAGGTATTGAATCATTTATTAGATTAATGAAATTCAAAGAATAAATTTTTGTTTCTAGGCAACTTGCACTTCAAATCAAATTGGCCTTAAGTGCATCAAAACATTTATTTCACTTTAGACCTATTTGGCCTTAAGTGCAACTTAAGTTCGATTTTTTCACTTCAGGCTTATTTGGCCTTAGGTGCATGAAAACATTTATTGTATTTTAGACATATTCGGCATTAAGTACATCTTAAGTGTAATTTCTGCACTTTAGACTTAATTGACCTTAAGTGCAT
This sequence comes from Nicotiana glauca, assembly GCA_026770625.1. Taxonomy (NCBI): domain Eukaryota; kingdom Viridiplantae; phylum Streptophyta; class Magnoliopsida; order Solanales; family Solanaceae; genus Nicotiana; species Nicotiana glauca. The sequence continues at coordinate 53,305 of MU711710.1, read as the reverse complement.
TACTCTTCAGACTTTTTGCTATTCAACTTTAGACTTTAAAGTTGATTCTAAAGTGGGCAGACTTGCCATTTTTTTTGCAAAGCAAGAATAAGTTCAATAGCGACCTCAAAACTGGGTATAGATGCAAATGACCCATAATCAACTAAACAATATGCATTGATAATTTTTTTTTTAGCCCATATTGACTAATTTCTTTTATAACATTACTATATACTAGTGAACCTTGTGCCTCTGTATATATTAACACAAAATGCTAGGTGTTATGTGTTTCGTCATGCTGGAAATGATGTTTCTTCAAGAAAGAGGGCATGATGGACGCAAGCCAAACAAATAAAATGAGCCAATATAGGGTTGTCTTTACCAACAAAATGATAAAGTTAAATTCGTTGTGTGGTTTATAGACAACCGAATTGATTTGATCCGAAAATAATAAAGAGATAAGATTAAAATTGATATTAGCAATTCAATTTGAAGAAGATGACAAGCCTTGCTCCAAATGCTATGCCTCCAAGGACAAAAGTGAAAGCAATGATAAATTGTAAATAAAGATGTAATTGAGAGAAAAAGAAGTATAATATAGCCTTTTCTGTATAGAATGTTTCATGTCCTTACAATGGGTTCTAAGCCTGCTATTTATAGCTCTACCTAGGGAAACAAGATCCTATGATCAAGCTCTTATGCAAATGACAGTAAAAGAGTTATTGATGAACATATAATGGCAAGCCATGAATCCAAATATTCTCTACAATGGACACTCATTTAATGTTAGAGAATATTCCGTCATTGAATGATATCCGATGGCAAACCCTTGACCTTCTCCCGATGACTACTCTCCCTTGGGGATTAAACAGATGTCGATTACATTCGTTGTATCTGATATTGGTTACTACCTTACCTACTTTTGGCCTATCTTCAGTTCCATGTGTCATGTTAACATTCGACCATTTGTTTTAAATCAAATTTGCCCCATATAGATAGTCCCCTACTTTCCTGTGACATATCTAGTGTTACCGGGAAGTTGGTGAAGATTTCTTTCTTAGCGAGAAAGTTCCTCAATAGTCTCTGACTCTTGAAAGGACGCACGTCTTCTCACATTTAATACCCCGAACACGTGTTACCCCATAATTCAGCAAATATTTGAGCCGATTTTTGAGGTAATCATGACCATGATTTTTGCCATCTATAACTACCCTTCAAATCATCATTTTTACCTCATTACTTCCAAAATTTTCATAAGTTTTTCTTCCACTACATTTTCTTAAAAATTCTTCCATCTTCTTCAACTTTCTCAGCAAGAATTTTTACTGACTTTTTGTTATCATGGCTTCTTTCACTGCCTTCTTTGGAAATACTGGTCTTCTCATCACTGGAGGCCCAAAAAAACTTGGACAAGGAGGTTGAAGTTGATTTCGATCCTCCCACAGTTAACTCCATCATTCCATAACATCTTAGGATTGCAAACAATTTTCAAGATAAGGCTCCTTCTGCATCTCCTCGGACTTGGCCAATTAGTAGGTATCCCTCCTCAATTCGCCATTCTAGTATCCCACCTATAAAGGAGGACTGAAACTCTTCTAATCTTGAAATCCTTATTTCGTATATTATATAGCGAGTTACCTTCTCCAAGGAAGGGTTTACGTATGTCTATACGTATCCTTTTATCTTGGGTCCATTCTCAACCCAATGATTTGAAGTTTTGCCATCGACATCAGGTCTTCTTAGCAAAAATAGGCACACATGATGAACATTTACTCTCCCCAAATTTTTCATGGGCGAGTAACAAACTTTAGCAAGCGTGGTCACCATGCTCTCCTCAGTGTTGTAGACGATGACAATGATCATGGATGGATGGAATGATTTGTTGTTATTGCTACTAGGGACATCATCTCGTCCACAACTCCATCTTTTCCTGAGTTGTGGAACCGCTTTCGTAATTTTTTTATCATTCAATTCCTTCCTTCGTGAAAAAATTATTATCAGTTGTTGCAGATTTTCTTTTCTCTTTTTGCTTCAGCTACCCTATGGGAACCACCACGGGTTCAAGGCCTGGACTAGTGGGTTCAGAAAATTTTGGAAATCATGACTTCAGAATCCCACAGATGGAAGGAGATGTCTCCTAAATAAGGGTGGAAGGCCAAAAACAACGGTAAACCAAGTCCTTCTTCCTGTTATCTTTGCATGAACATAAGTAATCTCATGACAAAGTTGCTTACTCTGCTTTTTGCTTGATTTAAGACTTCCCAGGGGTTCTGTTGTCTCCCCCAAAATTGACATTTTAGAGGACTCCGAGGAGACTAGAAGGGTGTTGCAAGGTGCCATTGCCCGAAGTAGAGCTCGCATATGTGCTTCTGGTAAGGGTGCCTCCTCCTGCTGTCCGCAACCAAAGGAAAAGAAACAAAAGAGAAAACATCCCTCCTCAGCTAGGACTCAAGAGAAAAGGGCAAAGAAAACACCATCCTAGTCAGCTACAGTGGTCCTTATTGACGAAGGGGAAGCTAGTGATAGGGAGGTTTCCCTTCAAAGGAGGAAAAGATCTTCATCAGCTGAACCAGATGCTCAATCGGGAGTGCTCTAAAACCCAACTGAATAAGACACCAAAGCGCTTTGGGATGAGATGGACCTGGTAGAGAATGTTGATTCTCGCCCCTACTACTTTTTCTGGTTCAAGGAGTTCGAACTCTGGGCCTCTTCTACCTTCGACCACCAAGGAAATAATAATCAACACTGCTTCTATTACCGCTGCTTCTTCACCTTCCACACCGATAGGTTTAGGCCCATCGACACTAGGTACTCCTTCGCCACCAGTACTAACTACACCTCCTCTACCGGTACCAATTGAACAAGAAACGGACACCTTTCCTCCTCGGTCTCCTGACCATGGGAAGTTGGGGTATGATTATGCAACCCCTTCCCCAGATCCTCGAGGGAGGAGAAGCAGAACTCTTTCGTTTTTGAAAGAGTGCCATCTCTTATCCAAGCTGGTAGAGCTGGTGAGCTATTTGAAGTTGTTGGCTTCGGAGAAAGACTGAATGGACAATGCCATGCATAGCACGATGCAATTACCGTACTAGTTTCCTTGTATCTTGTTTTCTACTTACATGCTGCAATGGAAATTCTAACTTTAACTTTCTTTTTTACAGGCCAACTTTCTTGCTTCTGAAGGCATGTAAAGGTTGATCCTTGATAAGAAAGGACTTACTTTCGAGCGGAATAAACTTTTGTCTGAAAGGAACCAACTTGCTACGTGTTTCCCAATGTTGGAGGCAAAAGATACTGATATAGGAGAGCTTGAGGCTCGATTGTAAAAGAGCGAACAAGAAAAAAAAAGGCCCACACCAAGAAGCTGCTCAATTACACGAAAAACTTCAAGAGGCTAAGGATAAGTGGACGAGCTTCATGATGGTGTACTCGCTGCTGTCGAGTGTGAGTCTGTATTTGAGGAGCAAATCAATAATTTTAAGGCAAACATACACGTAAAAATCAAAGACAACAATGCTATCGAGGAGAAGAGGGGCCGAAAGGAAGAGAGGCTTAAGAGGGCCATGGATCAGAACCAGATTCACTCAACTACAAATGTTGGGCTCGACTCTAGCCTCAGTGCCATAAGATCTGAAAGGGATGACCTTCAGGCCTAAACTGATAGAATCCAAGCAAAACACCAGGACCAAAAGGATTACCTTGCCTTTGAGAAGACATACGCTATATATCTTATGAGGAGAAAAACCTTGGAAGTGGCCAAAATGGGCATCGTCGATATTGATGATTGTATTGCTAAGGCCCGAGAACTTGAGGTAACTGCTCGTGAAAAAATTCCCGCCCGGGCCGCTACAACTGACTCCTCGAGTATCGGTTCCGAGTACTCGTGAACCTAAGGGGAGATTAAAGAAAATGAATGCGCCAAACCAGTAGTAGATCTGCCTTGCTCTACTGAGCGAAATGTAGATCCCTCTCTCCCTTGGATTATGGGGCAATGATAAATAGCCCCTTTTTATTTTCTATTTCTCTTTTTTTTGTACTTTGTAATTGTGCCAAATCTTTCACTGAGTTTGGCAGTTGATAAATAATAATGAATTTTTTCTTAAGTTTTGTGAAAAATATATTTCTTTTGTGTTTAATTGATTAAAGATTCTGGTATATTTTCATCTGATAGCTTTTGATTTCGGGCATAAATTATTCTGAAATCAACCATTTCCCACGAGAGTTTCATAAGATAGGGTTCTTATGTTTACTGTGTTGTTGAAGAGGACGTCTCATGTTCATTCTGGCACAAGCATTTGAAGTTTTTTTAACTTTCAAACGATATATTAACTCATAATTCAGACAAGAAATAAGGTAAAAATCAAAGGAATTTATTTTATTTCTTCTATATTTAAGGGTACATAAGCATTCATTTTCTAAAGTAAAAATTGCCAATACATGTGCCTATTTTGTACAACTTATTTCTACAGGTCTGATCATTCAGTCCCTAGTCCTGAGGAAATATTGATCTCGATTCTCGCAGTCCTGGTTTTTGTGGCACTCCTGGTGTCGTATCTGATTTTATTCCACCCCCCAACGGTCGAATGTAAAGCATGCGAATTTTATCATGACCCAGACTGAAGGGCCGCGACAGGCACCCGGTTCCTTACTCAACCGAATACCAACATAACGTAACTTTCTTATCATACTAAATGGGACAAAAGGCCGTCATGAGATAATCAGAATAAAACTCAGGGGAATACTCGATATTAGATGGAACAATATGATATACAAACTTATAAATGTGACATGCGAGTATATAAGGTCAACATTATCATTTGTACACTCAAAACATAGACGGACAAGTCCATACAAGTATCCTTATATATGATATATGTCTACAAGCCTTTAAGAGTACATAAATATCACAAAGATCGGGACAGGGCCCTGCCATAACCATAAACATATGTATATAAGTATACTGACATGAAAGACAACTCCGAGACAAGTTGAGTATAACAACACTTCCTGTTGAACTGGTAGCCTATTGCGAGTAAAATAGGTACATATATATAACGCGTGCTGGACTTATAGGAATCACATTGTTAACCTTTAGGATTGACGTAAGGTCGGTAACCTCATTATACGTTATTAGGGCCAACACTTCATTATGAAGCTTATAAGAATCAGGAAATACTAACAACAATGAAAACATAAGAATAATATAAGCAACATCAACATCAATCATTCCATAAGAAGGGAAATAATGTAAGTACTACTAGCTTCTGAGAGTGAAGTATCTTTGGAAACTAGTTTATTACATTACGTACAATCAAAGTAATAAAAAAGAGGAAAAGGGATAGCCTCACATACCTTGTATATATTTCCTAACCTTAAGCTATGCAAATATCAAGTCTCCTTAGTCTACAATAAGAGAAATGATACTATCATAGTCGTATAAGCGTCGTAACTATTATATATTGATCACAACCTATTATACGATAAAATGGACATCACCTCCCCTATATATATGACTTCCTACAGCTTACAACAATCACAAAACAGCCAACCAACATCAATAATAATCATTTTAAGCCTCCCAAACCGCCCACCAATCAAGCCTTTCAATATATATATCTCACAACTTCTAGCTTCAACAACTTAACCGCAACTTGAATAAGCTTAAATGCATGTATAATAAGAGGTTATTTAACTTTAAACATATATAACAATAACAATTTGAGATTACTTCACCATGATGTATCCTTAGCCTCCTTAGGTATAAACTATGTCAAAAGTCCTCAAAATACCATTTTTCCATGTATATATACCAAGTACGGTCGGGCCCAAACAATTGTACCTTCTCCTACGCAAAAAAGACACTTTTTTGGGACAGGACGTGTGCGGACACGCAGCTGGAAGTGTGCCCGCGTATTTTTCGTAGTTTTTGCCCCATATGTTCGGTCAGTGTGCGGCCGCGCACTTGCCACGCACTTTTCACCCTGTTCTGTTGATAATTTGAAAAAACATAAAAGATGAAAGTTGTATCCCTTTGAATTAACTTTTCCAAAATGTATTGTGCAGCCCAAACGGAGATCTGAGCAAAAAGTGATGTGTATTTTACTAGACAGTGCATAATATGCCTACTCGATTCTGCGTTCATTCTTAACTATCATCCATTTCCCCGAACATGATCCCGGCTTAATTTTTTGGTTTTTTAATCAAACTTCAAATCTCCAAATCAATTGAATTCATTTTATAACATCTACATAGATCGGAATTACTCCTACAAGGCATAAACACATAGAATTAGTGCAACACACTAGCGATTAAAGCTCAAACTCAATTAAAGTGCAGTAAATTGGAGTATAATAAGCGACTAAAATACGTAATTATAGCCTATCATCATTACCCCAAACTTAAACCATTGATCGTCCTCGAGCAATCAAATTACACTTTTTATAGACACGACCTTTTAAAATAATTCTCCTAACTCATCACACCAAGAATATTTAAAATATACTAAGCATATAAGTGTAACATCTTCACCTCAAGATTTGACAACAAGTACCACGCATTATTCACAAATCATCCACTTACTCTAACACAGAGGTTAAGGATTACCTTTCCTTCATGAATCAAGTGCCCTCACACAACAAAAGAGAGTAGTTTCAAAATCAATAAAAATTCAAGAACAATTAGGAACTCAAGATAGACAGAATTCACTCACTCTCAAAAACGACATTCATGTGCCACAAAAGATGCACCATAGGCTTGCCCGTAGTGTGCTATTCCACTAATCGAGCTCATTCAGTCTAGGATCAAGTTTGACTTTAATTGGTTGTAATGTAGGTTGCGGGTCGTGTATGATACATTTAGATATAAGAGTGACTACACCTCCCTAAGCACTTTAATACATACACTTTAGCAGTTGGAACCCCACTCTTATGTCAAACCATACTCCACCTTCAAATCAATATACATTAACTCCCAATTATTTAACCACCTTTTTATCAAGAGTCACCACTTATCAAGGAATAGTTCTTTTTTCAATTCAAGTGGCTCTTACTTTTTCAACAAGTGCACCTTTCTCCTTATTTCATTAGTTCCACTCAAAAGTCAACCAACCACCCCACACTTGAAATTTTACAAAGTTTATAATAATTCAACTGCTCATGAAAGCTGAAACGGTTCAAATAGATGGTTAATTCAAACAATTGGGTAAGGCTTTTCATGTGGTTGCCAAAGAAACAGGATTACATGCTCAAAGAGGTTAGCTATGATACATAACAATTAGGCGGGTAATATATATATATATATATCAACAAAGAAACACCAGACCACTTCCAAGACTGAACAAAACTACTATTTTCGCTTTACAAACACAAGAAACAAGTTCAAGAAAATGCAATGCACAGAATAACACAAAACCTTACACACACATGGCACATAACTCACTCAGGATTGGATTCATTAAGACACTCTAGTCAAAGCAGTCAAGTAAATTTAAGAACATACAATTTAAGGTACATATACAAGAGTCAAAAATTGAGCACTTATACAAGAGTTAAAAACTGAGCCTAAGCGTCACACTAAAGCACTCCCTATTCTTAAGGCATAAAATTAAGACATATTGCTGCAATTCAATTCATCTCACACTGGCTCCTACTCCTAAAAAAACTAACTACGCTCGGTTCAAACAAAATCCTTGGAAAAGAACCGCGGCACAAAGAAAAATCAAGGGGGATTTAATACACTGCCTATAAAAAGAAAACCTTTTTGTCTTTTTCATTCGACTTAAATCCCTCAAGAAAACTATCTAGGATATCCATCATCGGGAAAAGTACAATCTTTTTTTATTCAATTAAACAAACACAGCTTAAATAGCATAGAAAGTCACCCAGACAATCTCCTCACCGCACACTTCAAATTGTGCATTGTCCCCGATGCACACCATAACTAATAAGAGGGTAAAAGAAACTCCCTGGTAGGCCAATGGCCGAAACACTAGCAGCTCATGGGGTACTCAGACTTCACTCGGGCCTGGTCCTTCGTGTGGGCACCTTGCACTTAGTTCCAACCATCTGGTTTGCTGTTGCATCCTTCCAATAGATTTGCTTTTCATGCTCCTAGAAAATCATAAATCGACATAACAAAAATAATACAATTAAAAAAAAGTAGTAAAGCTGGGTTATCTCCCAACAAACGCTTGATTTAATATCGCGGCATGATGCGAATCACTTTCTGCCTCCACTTTAAACTTATGAATTAGACCCTGAATTTTGATTTTGCTCCATGATCATGCTCCTGAGGTGGTGGAACGAATCTGACTGGCCCAACAAAACAGTGTAGTATGCTGCACTTCTTGGCCTTTAGATAAGATGTGTAATCCCGACCTTCTGGCAAGAAGAATTCCAGAATGTAGGCATCTTGTTCCTTATTCCTTGACTCCTCAAGTGGCTCGAATGACTCTATTTCTATATCAGCATCCAAACGCAATGTGGAAAAATCCTTGGAGTGTGGACCAATGCAGTCAGCTACATGAACATTGGGATTGTCAACATCCTCAATACCAATGATACTAGAGTCAACTAAATATGTACCCTTAATGTCCTTGGTTGACTTTAGTATCTCTTCTACAACATCGACATCCTCAAAATCTAGTTTGATTGATTATTGGTGTTCTACTCTAGCACTAGCACATGTTCGTATATTTTTAAAACCTCCATTATAATGGCAATTTCTGCAGCCAATCCATGCTCTTCTTGTCTACTATCTACAATGTAAGCTTGTTGCGCTTTACAAGGTTCAATTAGTTTATTCGCTTGAGCCTCCAAGTGGTGAATAGTTACCTCTAGTCTTTGTATCTGCCGTGGTTTCTCATCATATTATTTCACACTTTAACATATCTTTGATCTTCTTTAGGTCAGCTTCCCTAGGTTCTTTATTCATGTTATCCTCACAAGAAAATGTAGAACCATCATAATAAGGGGTTGGTGGAGGATAAGACATATAATCACATCCATGAAAGTGACAATCTTAACCACCACTCATATCACACACATTCCACACATAAGATTGAGTCGTTGCACATAACTCACTCTCGGGAATATTTTGATAATTTTTCCATGGGTGATTTCCTCCACTATATGCATAAGGAGGATCAAAAGTAGAATTACCAACATCAAAACTCTCATAATTCCAAGATGCCGTGTTTCTGAAATCAACAAGTAAAACAAAAAAAATTAAATACAAGAAAATAAAAATAAAAGTTCAAACTTGCAACTTAGCAATATGTACACCTACATCTACACCATTAGTTCCTCGGCAACGGTACCAAAATTTCATTACGCCCAACTATGCCTTATAAAAGAACTAAGCGGTCGTTGCAAATATAATCCGGTCTAAAATTCTGGAGTCGAATCCAACAGAGAACTAAGTTTTAGCTATAGATGTTCACTATCACCAAGAGTAAAAGCTTGAATAATTCCTATCTTATAGATATTAAGATTCTAGTGTTTAACTAATTAAGTAACAAATAAAAATAGTAAATTAACAAATAAAGATACTAAGGGTTAGAGACAAGATTATGGACGTCTAGAGTTATGATTTCCCCTATTATCGGAATCCTTTCCGCTACGTTTTATTTAAATTTTCCTAAGCCTTCTTTACCGATCCTGAGTGCTCTGAGTGTCATAATTCTCTCCCGAGTAACTACCACAGTTTACTACACATATTCTCCCAAATTAAGCTAGCTGGCATTAAGTACGGCTTACTTGGATCGCACCAATGTTTTGTTATCCGTAATCTCACCTTTAAACCCTCAGTATTGATCTTTCATATACATTAGGGGTGATATTGTTCAACAACTACCCAAATATGCAGTCTCTACCAAGTAATACACACTAAATAGGCACAATCTATTGAGAGCACTTCAACCAACCAGAATAATAATGTAGTTAAACAAATAGAAAAAAAGCTACAGCAACTCTATATTAATGTAACATGAAAATCATCCTCCTATAGGTCTAAACTACGTCAAAAGTAGTCGAAATACCATTTTTCCATGTATATATACCAAGTACGGTCGGGCCCAAGAAATGTACCTTCTCCTACGCGAAAAGGACACTTTTTGGGACAGGACATGCGCGGCCGTGCGCCTAGAAATATGTCCGCGCACTTATCACAGTTTCTACCCCATATGCGCGGTTAGTGCGCTCGCACAATTTCCGCGCACTTTTCACCCTGTTCTGTTGGGAATTTGAAAAAAAACATAAAACAGGAAATTTGTATCCCTTTGAATTAAATGTATTTTGAAGCCCAAACGGAGTTCTGAGTGAAAAGATTTACGTATTTTACTAGACAGTGCCAAATATGCCTACTCGATTCTTCGTTCGTTCTTAACTATCATCCGTTGATCCCCGAACACGATATCGGCTTAATTCTTTGGGCTTTTGATTAGACTCCAAAGCTCCAAATCACTTGAATTCATTTCATAACATCTAAATAGATCGTAATCACTCCTAGAAGGCATGAAACACAAAATTAGTACAAAATGCTAGCGATTAAAGCTCAAACTCAATTAAAGTATAGTAAATTATAGTGTAATAAGTGACTAAAATATGTAATTATAGCCTATCATTATTGGGCATCATCATCATCATATCATAACCGGCCTTAAAGAGGACTCGGTAAAAACGTACCGGACCATCATAAGGCTCGGTAGAATCATACCCGGCCACATGGATTTCGGTGGAACCCAATTGATCAGTGGTTGCACAATAGGCATCGCACTCGGCCAATTTTAGCGTGGCTTGATAGAGTAAAATAGGTACATATATATAATGCATGTAGTACTCATAGGAATCACAATCTTTCAGTGTGGTGTAAGTTCGGTAACCTATGTATACGTTATTAGGGCTAATGCTTCATCATGAATATTATTAGAATCAGGAAATAGAAACGACATTGATAGCTTAAGAATAAGAGAAGTAACATCAACATCAATCGTTCCATAAGAAGGGAAACAATTTAAGTATTGCTAGCTTCTAAGAGTGGAGTATATTTGGAAACTAGTTAGTTACATTATGTACAATCGAAGTCGTGCAAAAGAAGGAAGGGATAGCCTAACATACCTTGTATATACTTCCCAACCTTAAGCTACGCAAATGTCATGTCTCCTTAGTCTACAATAAGAGAAATGATATTATCATAGTCGTTTAAGCATTATATATTGACCACAACCTATTTTACTATAAAACATGTGGCACCTCCCCTATATATATGACTTTCCACAGGTTACAACAATCACCAAACATCCCAAGCAACATCAATAATAATCATATTAAGCCTCCCAAACCGTCCACCAGTCAACAACATTAATAGCAAGCCTTTCGATAGATATCTCAGAAGTTCTAATTTTAACGACTTAGCCGCAACTTGGATAAGCTTAAATACATGTAGAATAAGAGGTTATTTATCTTTCAACAGATAGAAAAACTCCAATTTGATATTACTTCACCACGAATTATTCTTCCCACGTAGCCACAGGAACAAGGAAGTGAAACTAGCAACCTCTTCGGGTTTCTCGAACTAGAACTACTTTGGAATACTTGAAATCAACTAGGATTGATATGAAAACCTTGGGAGAGTATTTTAAAGAAATTATAACACTTAAATAAATCTGCCACATGAGATAGAACTACACCAAAAGCAGCAATCACAAGAAGAACAAGAAACTCACTAGCGCCAAGGGATTTTCGACACTTGATTTGTGTTGTTTGTCCTTTGTTTGGGTCCTTGATCATGAGAGAAATTTGACATAAGGTTTTTAGGTGTCTATGATATGAGGAAATTGAAAAATAATGAGTAAAAATGGTCTGTAGGCTTAAGATATATATTAAGATATCTCAACCGCCTAAGTGGGTCCCATAGGGAGCTCCTTGTGACATCTCGTAAAAATGCAAATATCTCTCTACTAGGATGTCGTATTTACAAACGGTTTAATGAATTAGAAACTAGACTCGTAAATATCCAATTGGACGGGTTTATTACCATTTAACTCATAGTACATTGGGATTAAATCTTGGTAATATTAGTCCTAATTTTAGTAAAATTTATGAACGTAACGTGTGACTATTTTTGTTTCACAACTCGTTTGAATTCAAAACATGGCACAGTAATATAATAAGACTAAAATACCTAGTAACATTACCTTCTTATCATCTTAAGCAACCTAGTCTCACCCACCCCACAAGTATGGGTTATAACATTCCCAACTTAACGATTTTATATGAAACTTATTTTCTTGGATTCGATTAGCTTCTTAACCTTCCAACCCTCACGATACTTCCTTCAAACTTGTTTTAACCCATAATTATATTTGTAAAGGTTATTCAACTCTCGGCTTATATTGATTCACATAATACGAATTCTAGCATGAAAATACAGGGTGTACCGAATTTGAACACTGGAAGTCTTGTTTCATCGGTGGAAATAATTTATGAATGGTTAAATAATTCCTTTTAAGTTATGGAAGGAAAATCATGCCATCAAACCAATTATATAGTCGTTCGTCATCGATGTGAAAGATTTAGTGCCTTGATGTCTAAAGTTCTTTCCTTTTGCCGATGATGCTCCCTTTGTAGTATGTTTTTCGTTGTATCCTCGTTAAAAACCTTCTCAAAAAAAACTGATTGGGAAAAAATATGGTCGAAGGGAAAAAAAGTGCAGCACATACTTTCAGTATTGGTAACATCCATCAGTAATAATACCTTTTGAGGTGAATCACGTTCCAATTGCTGGGCAATTTGTCTCCATCTTGATTTTCCAATTCGTAGGACCCTTTACCGGTGATAGCTGAAACCTGGTAAGGGCCTTCCTATGTTGGTCCTAGCTTCCCAACATTGACTTCTCGAGTGTTCTGAGTCAGTTTTCTCAAAATCATTTACTACTTTGAAGTAACAGAGATAGGTCCTGCAATTATAATATCCTTCCATCCTTTTCTTTTGAGCCACTATCCTCACATATGCCAAGTTCCTATGTTTATCGAGCAATTCTAGCCTCACTAGCAATGCTTCATTGTTTACTTCTTTGTTTTGTTCAAAAAAACATAAAATTGGTTCCCCTTCCACCGGTATCAAAGCTTCCGTGCCATACACAAGAGAGAAAGGTGTTTCTCCTGTGCTCGATTTCGTCGTTGTCCGGTACGCCCATAGCACACCCGGTAGCTCTTTGGGCCATTTTCCTTTAACAGCTTCTAGCTTCTTTTTAAGGTTCTGGATAATCATTTATTTGCTAATTCTGTTTTCCCATTGGCACTTGGATGGTATAGTGAAAATATAATCCTCTTTATTTTCAAATCTTCCAAAAAATTTGGGACTTTTGAACCTATGAACTATGGTCCGTTGTCACAACAAATTTCTTTCGATATTTTGAATTGGTAGATTATGTGGTCCCATATAAAGTCGACCACTTCGCACTCACCAATCTTTTGGTAAGGACCTATTTCAATCTATTTAGTAAAGTAGTCAATTAAAACTAAAATAAATCTTACCTTTCTGAGTCCCGGTGGTAGAGGACCAACTATTTCTATTCCCCATTTCATGAATGGCCATGGGGACAACACCAAATGCAAGAGCTTTGCTGGTCGATGCACCAACTATGCATGGTGTTGACATTTGTCGCACTTCTAAATATGAACATCTTTGTGTCATGTTCCATACGAGGTCGATAGTAACCTGCCCTAATCAACTTTAGAACTAACAAATCTGCACCAAAGTGATTTCCACGAATTCGTTCATGGACTTCCCTCATCATGTAGTCCGCCTCCGAGGCCCCCAGAAACTGGTCCAACTGTCCTTGGTAAGATCTTTTGTATAGCTACCTATCCATTAGCTAGTCACGAGCTGCTTTGGTTCGTAGTGCTCGGGAAGCCTTCGGGTCTTTGGGTAATTTGTCATGCCGGAGGTATTCGACGAACTCATTCCACTAGTCCCAGAATAGGTTAGTTGAATTGACTTTGTAGTAACCTTCCACATCGCATACCAAATGTAGGAGTTGAATGACAGTGCTAGAGTCACATCCTGTCATCTCTGTAGATGACCCCAAATTAGCTAATGCATCTGCTTTTTGTAACGACCAACTGGTCGTTTCATGAGTTATAGACCTGTTTCCCCCATTTTATGCTCCCTTATGTGTCCCTCAGTTGTATTTCATCATATCATGCTGGTTGGTTTGGGTCCGAACTGATTTCGGTGTGGAATGAGACACTTAGTCTCCTATTTAGAAGTTTAAGTTAAAAAACTCAACCAGAGGTTGACTTATGTGCAAACAATATTGGATGTGAATTATGATGGTCCTGTTAGCTTTATTAGGTAATTTTTCACTTAGGAGCACGTCCAGATATGATTTGGAGGTCCATGATAGAATTAAGCTTGAATTGGTAAAAGTTTGAAATTTGGTGATTTTGGTCGGTGGTGGACAACCGGATATCGAGGTCAGAATGGAATTCCGGAAGTTGGAGTAGGTTCGTAGTGTCATTTGTAACGTGTGTGTAAAATGTTAGGTCATTCGAAAGTGATTTGATTGGTCTCGGAATCATTTGCGGAATCTGGAAGTTTAGAAGTTCTTAGGCTTAAACCCGAGGGTAATTTGGTGTTTTGGTGTTGTTTTGATTGTTACGAAAGTTCGACTAAGTTAGTATGTTGATATATGAATTTTTGGTATGTTTGGTAGAGGTCCCGAGGGCCTCGAGTTGATTTTAGGTGGTTGAAAGAACAAGGTTTGAATTTAAGGAATGCTGAAGATTGAACTCAGCTATCATAACCGCACCTGCAGAATGGGGACAGCAGGTGCGAGCCCGTAGAAGCTGAGAAGGGGCCATAAATATGGCCAAGGCTGAGGTTGGCTGGGAGTCGTCAGTGCAAGTAGTGGAGCGCACCTGAGAGATTGCAGGTGCGAGAATTGGACCGTAGAAGCAGGTTCTGAGGGCATAAGTAAGAACCACACCTGCGATGGATTTTCCACATGTGCAGCGTTGCATAAGAGACTGTTGGACCGCAAATGTGGAAGTTCTAGGCAGAATGTATAAATTGTGGACTTCGCGAATTTTGGTTCATTTTCCACCATTTGAAGTCGGCGTTTGATCTTTTGAGAGCGATTTTGAGGAAGAATTCAAGGGTTTATCAGTAAGCTAAGTGGTTTGAGCCCTAATACTCGTATATGTGATGATTTTCCTTTGTTTAATCCTGTAGTGAAAATTAGGGGTGAAAATGAGGGGTTAGGGCTTGGAATTTTTGAGAGTGTGATTTGAAGATAGAGGGACCATTTGATGTCGGATTTTGATGAATTTAGTATGGGTAGACTCGTCAGTGAAAAGGATTTCTAGTTTTTTTAAATTTTTTGGATTCCGAGACGTGAGCCCGAGGGCCTGGTTTGGGTGAATTTCGGGATTTTGGTCTAAATTGATAGTTTTTCGTGTGGAATTGGTTCCTTGGCCTATATTGATTGTATTGTATTTCTTTTGGTTAGATTCGGGACATTTGAATGCCGATTCCAAAGGCAAGGGTGTCGCGGAGTAGGATTTGGCTTGGTTAGAGGTAAGTAACATTTTCAAACTTGGTTCTGAGGGATCAAAACCCCGAACTATGTGTTATGTGATTAGTGTTGAGGTGACGCACATGCCAAGTGATGGGCATGCGGGTGTGCACCGTGAGAATTGTAGCCTGGTTCATTCCATGGCACCGCTTAGTGACTCGTTCTTGTTGATATCCGTGTTTCTATCATGTGATTAAGTAAATGAGTTGTAAATCATGTTGGATATTATGTTAGGGCTTCACGCCGATACTATTGAGACCCGAGATGTCATTTCTTACTGCCACCTCATTAGTTTCATTAATATTCTGTACTCAGTCTTATTCATGCATATCATATCATATCAAGTCTCAGGCTCAGTTGTTATTATTTGGCACATCATATCATTGTTCCGGGCTAGTTTTCATGGCATTGTAAGCCGTGTGTGAGACTGGAGAGTGGTGACTGAATCAGATCGAGATCTTGATTATGAGTGACAATTATGGGATCGGGCTGCCCGCCGCATTAGTTATGTTGATGGTTATGATAGCGCTTTGGTTATAAGAGCCCCTCCGAAGTCTGTAACACACCCCAAGTGAGCGTGGATGATAATATTGAGGGATGGATTTCCCTAGACATGGATTTGTCTGAAGTTTTGAAGTTTGGAGATAGATATCTCCATGGGGTTGGATTACCCTTTTTCCTCGGTACCGAGTGACTTATAGTCAACGATGAGTGTATTCCGAGATGGATTTCCCTGGGCCGGATGGCCATATGCGGTGCCGAGTCGTTGAGTATGTATGTATATATACCTGGAGATGGATTTCTATTCAGGGTTGGATTGTCCTTCTTCCTCGGTATTGGATGACTTGCAATCAATGTTGTATATGTTCTTGGATGGATTTTCCAAGGCCAGATGGCCATTTACAGTACCGAGTGGTTATGCACTTGAGGGTGGGAGCACATGGTGCATTTTATACATTCAGTGCATTGGCATGTAGAGTTATGTGATCTTTATAGCTCACATTGTTCATATCTTTATTTGTTTTTACTGCTTGATCTGTATACTTGAATTGATAGCATGTCTGCATTTCATGCACAATTTTGTTTCTACAACCTGTTGAGATTAAGTTCATCACTACTTATTAGTCCATAGTTTGGGCTTGTTACTTACTGAGTTGGTGTACGCACGTTACCCCCTTCACCTTGTGTGCAGATCTTGGTATCACTGGCCACGGTAGCTGTTGTTGACTATTTCAGTTGATGACTTTCATCAGATATAGCGAGGTAGCTGCCTTGCGATCACAGTCATGCTTTCTCCTTCTTTATCTTCCCTTTAGTGTATTTCGGCTACTCTCAGACTATGTTACTCTTATTATATTTCAGAATAGTGTAGTAGTTGCTCATGACTTAGTGACACCCCGATGTCGGGCTATTTATTTCCGCATTTTGTTTTCAAGTTGAAATCTTTTATGAAATTTTCAGTATGAAAAAGGCTTTTATCTATCTTTTAATAAATTATTTGGGAGTGTGTTGGCTTGCCTAGTTCCATGATAGGCGCCATCACGACCGTGCCTTGTTTTGGGTCGTGACACTTCCACATTTTCTTGGTACACCCTGTGCATCCCAAGGTGACGTATAACGAATATGAGACTTTTTAATAATGGTCTAAATGAATTTTAAGTCATAATATAACTATATATGATGTTTGGATATTATGTTTGGGAAAAATCGGATTTAAGTTGCGGAAAAACTTACGAAAGATTCACCCTGTAACGAAGCTTTTTGATCAATACATTTACTTTGTTATATGAGGTCTTCTTGAGACATATTATATACCAAATTAAAGGTGTTGGAATATAAATTCCAACAGACATAACCGTTCATTCATACGACATCCGGATAAAAAGATATAAGTGTTAGAAGATGAGCCAATGCTAGGGTGTCAAGCTAGCACTTCTTTGACTTTTGAAAAGTTGATATATATAGGTCTTAGGTCATCTTTATCTTCATTTATCCATAGAAAACGACCAGGGAACACGCATAAACTTATCCTTAACCACTCTTCTAGGGTTTCAAAGAAGATTAATATCTCGGTTACGAAATTAATAAGCGATAACATTAGAACGATCCCTACAACGTAAGTATCGCTATATCGCCTCTCTTTTTCTTTGTAGTTTGTGTTTTGGAAGGTACTTCATAGTTAATAAAGTGTCACTTTATGTATTTAAGATTTTAAATATCAATTACGGTTGATAATGTTTTTTCTAATAGTTATAACTCACGGGACGGTGATCGGAAGCTGTGAATTCAATTTATTTCACTTTTAGTGGACTCTGTTGTAGTCCACTCATATTGGCCTATTGTGCTGCTGATTTATGGATTTTGGAAGGATGAAGGGCATCGAGAAATACCACATGTGGTAGAATAGTAGGCTGGTCGCTCGTCTATGCAATTCCAGGCTAGTTGATAACTTGTTGATTGGGTGTGCTATGGTATATTTGTTTTTTGTTTGTTGTATTAAATGTCCCAAATTGTAGTTAGGTTTTTTTGAGTTGATGGCTGTATTGTGTTGTTATCTAGCTTATAGTATGCTTGAGGGAGCAGTAATATCGGTGGAAATTCTGCCCATTTGATTTTAGAATAGAGTTATCGTTTGAGATACGTGATATACTAGCGCCATCTAAGTTGTACATGTAATTCTTTGTTATAGGGTTGGCGTGCTAGTTTTCATAAGCTTTTTTTTGAGTTGCATTAACGACTAGAGGTATGTTAAAGATATCACTTATTTCCTTTTGGCATGACCCATATGATACTCGAAACAAAAAACCACGCAACTTTCACAAATGATTCTATTCTTAGAAGTACTAGGGTTGCCTATGTTCTTGATTCCCCACATGTTCTACTATCATATCGTTTGTTCATGGGTCTCATGATATTTCGAGAGATCTTATTGACTTACTTCATTATACATTTCATTCATTTATACATGTATATTAACCCATGACCAAATTGCATTATATACTCGTAGAGTATATGTATACGGGGTGTGGGTAAAGGCTATGGCATTATACACGCACCACCACCTGATCATCTGGCATACGTTGATAATTTCGCCTATTGAGGCCGAGATGATATGGTGGGTTACCCTTAGTGGATTGATGATGTTATGTACGTATACACTTATGCATGATATGACATTTATACACATATGCATGACATTATAAATATTTAATGATTCACAAAGTTATTCAGACTTACAAGTTGAGTCTTTTACCATGTTTCTTTCATGTCTTTTATATACTGATTTTTAAGCCTTACAAACTCGGTACATTATGGCCTACATTTCATGCCCGCAGGTGCAGGTAGACAGGCTGACGGCCCCCCTTCTTAAGATCCTTGCTCAGCGAGAGTTGGTGTGCTCCATTTGATCCGGAGCTACTATTAGGTTTTGGTACGATAATTTTGTATACATTTATGGGTATGACGGGGCCTAGTCCCGTTCTTTATACAGTTTTACACTCTATTAGAGGCCTACATATAGTCGTGTATAGTTGGATAGTGCATGGCCTTGTCGGCTCACCCTACCGTATTCCGTATATATATATATATATATATATATATATATATATTT
>MU711710.1:0-32751 GCA_026770625.1 Nicotiana glauca | reverse complement strand
TATATATATATATATATATATATATATATATATATATATATATATATATATATATATATATATATATATATATATTTGGCATGTTTTCCTGCATATGTCATTCACATGAATGTGTAGTTTATTTTCATACATTATGCATGACCTACACTTATTTCATGTTTATATCTTAGACGTATGCTTAGGGGTGTTCGATAGATAGAACTCGGACACTCGTCACGGTCCATCAAATTGGGTCATGACATTTCTTCCCTTTGAATGTGTATGATTGACCATTCTCTAAATCGTTCAAGCAATGCATGAACCTTGTTCAAATATTGTTGCATGCGCTCTTCCTTTATGTAAGAAAACACGTATACTTGGTTTACTACTAGCTGGGAATCACACTTTATATCGATATCCTCGGAGCCGAGTCCCCGGACCAGTTCAAGTTCTACAACCAAAGCCTCATACTCGGCTTTATTGTTAGTTACCATAACAGTTTTAACGGCCTGCCTTAAGATTTCGCCCGAGGGCGTGACTAGAACTATCCCGAGACCAGACCCTTTTACATTGGAAGCTCCATCTGTAAAATAATGTCCAAACTCTTGATGTTATTTTCTACACCAGCACTACTTCCTTAGCAGCTAATAACATTAATCCAGGACCGAAATCGTCCACAAAGTTAGCCAAAACCTTTTACTTGATCGCAGTCCAGGGTTTGTACTCAATGTCGAACTCACTAATTTTGACGGCCCATTTAGCCAAATAGCCTGACAACTCAGACTTGTGAAGGACATTCCTTAAGGGAAATATTGTCACAATAGCTATTGGGTGGCACTGAAAATAAGGCCTAAGCTTTCGAGAGGCGACTATGGGAGCTAAAGCCAGCTTTTCGAGGTGCTGATGGCGAGTATCCACTCCCGATAGTATTTTACTAACATAATAAATGGAAAAGAGCATACCTTTTCCTCTATGACTAAACAACACTTATCGCTACTTCCGAGACCGCTAGATATATTAATAACTGCTCTCTTTCCCCCGGTTTTAATAGTAACACGCGGCTGGATAGGTAACCTTTAGGTCTTTCAATGGCTATTGGCATTTTGGAGTCCGTTCAAAATCATTCTTCTTTTTTAGTAGTGAAAAGAAGTGATGGCACTTCTCTAAGGATCTAGAAATGAATCTGCTCAAAGCCACTAACCTCATTGTCACCTTATGTACTTTGTTCACATTTGTCAATTGGTCCATAATGTCCTCGATAGCTTTGATTTTGTCGGGATTTACCTCGATCCCTCTTTACGAGACCAGGAACCCCAGGAATTTACCGGAACCAACCCCAAACATGCATTTCTCCGGTTGAGTTTCATATTATGCTTCCTCAAGATGTCGAAAGTCTCTTGAAGGTGTTTCAAATGATCTCCAACATTCAGACACTTGATAACATGTCATCAATGTATAGCTACATTGTTTTTCCTATCTGATTTTGAAGCATTTTGTTAACGAGCTTATGGAAACTGGCTCCGACATTTTTAAGCCCAACTGGCATCACATTATAGAAATATTTTCCAAAGTTCGTTATGAAAGAAGCTTTTGACTTATCCTCCGGGTTCTTTTGATTTTGTTGTACCTGAAGTAAGCATCAAGGGAACTCATTAACTCATGATGACTCATAGTTACCGCATTCATCTCCCTTGCTGCCGGTTGGTCTCCCTTTATTTTCTTAACTCCTTCCTGTGTTGAGAATTTAAAGAACTAGTGATATGTTGAGAACACAACTTCATCATGGGTATCCACGGCCTTTCAAGGATTACATCGTAACGCATATCTCCATCTACCACTTTGAATAGAGTGCTTATGATCAATCTTTCGGCATTTGTGGGTAGAAAATTCTCTTCTCGGGTTGTCACACTTGTCAAGCTAAATCCATCTAAGAGTTTTATTGTCCGAATGATGCTCCGGGTCAGCTTTGCTTGCTCTAAAACTCCCCATTGTATTATGTTGGCTGAACTTCATGGATCAACCAAAATACTTTTAATTTTGATATCTAAAACATTGATAGAGATTACCCAAAGCGTCGTTGTGTGGTAGGAGTCCGTCAGTGTCTTCTTCTGTGAAAGTGATGTCATCTTCTGCGACTTCCAGAAGTCTCTTGTTGTGAGTAACCGATATCTTTGTTTTCTTTGCTGCTGAAAAGGTTACACTATTGAATTCATTTTCTCCAAAAATCATGTTGATAGTCAACCGGGGGGAGCCTTCTACTAAATTCGAAGGCTCTTCATTGTCCCGTCTTCGATCGTAGTTGTTCTTGGCTAGGTCACTTAAAAACTCCTTGAGATTACCATTCTTCAACAATGTCACCAGTTCTGGAAGATGTCACCAGTCCCCATTTCTAGGGAAAATCCATGGTATTCACACCATAAAGTGGGATCCCTCCAGCTAGGATCAGATCGAATTGGCTTCGGGAACCGTTCTTCTTTGATATTCCTCATTTTTTATACCAACTCTACTAAATGGATGTTAATGTTGTAATCTGATAACCTGGGATACCCAGTGTCTTGGGCCCCTAGCATCTCTTTCTCCTGTAATGACCTACTGCTCCAACCACGATTTGTTCTCCTATCAGGAGTAAACTTATCCGATGATTGAAACCCTTTGCTGCTACAACCTTTTGTTCTTTCATACGGTAGAAACAACCCCTAGAGGACCATCGATCCGCATCAAAGTCTCTTTTAAACTTATCATGGTTGTTATCCTGATCATGTCCCTTAGTTAATGTCGGGAACCTGAGCTAATCATCTTATATCCTTATTTTTGACTCATAACGATTACGAGCATTTGCCTATGTGGTTTCTTGAAAATCGAGCAGGCTTTCCTTCAGTTTTCGGGAGGCGTCAGAGCTTTATTTAGACCCTTTCTTAATGCCTCCGCTTCCCACTCATCCAGTACCATTTGTAACGGCATCTTCTCTTTATGGAACCAGATCACGAATTATTGCAGTAGTACAGACTCACATTACGCAATCCGGAATATGTCTGCCTTTATGGCTTGAACCTTCCTTACTTTGGCGTGCCCTTAATGAACAAGTCTGCAGGCATCTCAAAATAGTGAATACCATGTCAAGGCCCACTTTGTGAGAGTTTCACCAAATTTCTTCAGTAATACCAACTCGACCTCATGTTGAGCCAAATTGTCGGCTTTCATAGTCATGGTGTAGGTTATGATATCCTCCTGCGGATCTAAAGTCCTGTCATATTTTGATATGTCTAGCATCTTAAACCTTTTTGCAATTAAATCTGCTTTTGCACTCGATTTAAATAGCAATTGTGTGTATTTTTTTGATTCTAGACCTTTTAGTATTAGTGGCGCGCCCGACATCTGATCTCTCTGAGCGTGAAACTCATTTGCATTTTGATTCATTCGTTTGTTCATTTCCCTTATAAACCTCATCAAGTCCGTTTTAAAGGGATCATTCCTATTATTATTTCCATATCTATCGTCGGTCCCTCTAGCTTTGTCAAAAACAACTTCACCACTTGGGGTGTTGTTATCGAGCATCTGAGTCATTTGCTTTGCACTAACACTGGGAGGAACCGGGCCCCTTCCATTTGAGTTATTGGAGGAGCCTAAAAATGATTCTTTTAACTCTATCATTGCCTGATCCTACCTGGAAAGATGTTTCATGATTGCTTTCTGCTGTTCTCATAGAATTTTAACTGTTTCCACGACATGTTCCTCATCTGCATCATCGGGAGTCGGTTCCCGAACATGATCACGATGATGCTAGCCATCTTGAACCGGGGTCATCTCATCTCCGCCATTGCAAGTCTCACTAATTGAGTCATTATGTTGGGACAATTCTTCGAGCCCCTCAATGTTGTGTGTGATGTTGACGTCGTTAGCTGCCATATCTTTCTCTAGTTTTTTATTAAGGAAACAATCAAAACGAGTTAGTGATAAATGCTAGGTCAAAGAAATTACGCAAATGTTTAAGCACCACAATGGGCACCAAACATTTTACCCGCAAAATGGTACAGTTTAAATTTGTTACATGGTTTATAGACAAGCAAAATAATATTATCCAAAAATAATAAAGATATAAGATTAAAATTGAGATTAGAAATTGAAATTGAAAAAGATGACAAGTCTGGCTCCGAACTTCGAGGACAAAAGTGACAATAATGATAAAGTGCAAATAAAGTTATATAATTAAGAGCAAATGAAGTAAAATATATCCTTCTTTGTATAGAATATTTCATGATAATTGTTTTAAAGCCTGATATTTATAGCTCTACCTAGGGAAACAAGACCCTAGGATCAAGCTCTTCTTTAAATTATTGTAAAAGAGTCATTGATGAACATGTAACGGTTGGTCATGAATGCACTCTGCAACAGTCACTCATTTAATGTTAAAGAATATTCCCCTATTGAATGCTATCTTGTAACAATCCGATAGGTCATTTTGAGCCCTAGCGCGTAGTTCAGCAGTCTGAGGCCATGAGCAGCTTCAATTCAGGTATTACGATTTGTATGCGTGGTCGGAATTGAATTTCGGGAAGTTCAGAGTTAATTTGGAAAGAGAATTCTTATCTCGGAAGCATAAAGTTAAAATAATGAACGATTGGAATTTTGAGTAAACAACCTCGAAATTGGGATCTAAAGGTTCCAGCATATGATGATTTCGGACTTGGGCGTATGCCCGGATTGGGTTTTTTATAACCTGGGAGCGTTTTGGTGCCTATTGTGGAAGTTAGCATCCTGGAAGAAATTTCTTAAGTTTGGCTTGAAGTGCATTTCAATATTATCCATGTTCGTTTGGGATTCCGAGACTGTGAATAGCTCCGTATGGTGATTCTGGAGTTGGGGGCACGATCGTAAGTGAATTCGGAGGTCCGTTAGTCATTTTGGAGCCATTTGGCTAAAGATAGAGATTTGAACAGTTTTGAGAAGTTTGACCGGGGGTGGACTTTTAGATATAGGGGTTGGAATCTGATTCCGAAAGTTAGAGTAGGCACGCAATGTCGAATATGACTTGTGCGCAAAATTTGAAGTCAATCGGACGTGATTTGATAGATTTAAACGCCGGAAATAGAAGTTGGAAACTTCAAAGTTCATAAAGCTTGGATTGGAGGTCGATTCATGATTTTAGCATTGTTTGATGTGATTTGAGGCATCGAGCAAGTCTTTAATGTGTTTTGGGACTGGTTGGTATGATTGTTTGGGGTCCCGGGAGCCTCGGGTGGATTCCGG
Source organism: Nicotiana glauca (assembly GCA_026770625.1). Lineage (NCBI taxonomy): Eukaryota > Viridiplantae > Streptophyta > Magnoliopsida > Solanales > Solanaceae > Nicotiana > Nicotiana glauca. Next base: position 27,525 of record MU711710.1, on the reverse strand, counting down.
GTGGTTAAAGGATCGAAAATGGGATTTTTGGAAGGTTGAGGACTGCTGGTTGCTGTCATAACCGCACCTACAGAAAAGGGGCCACAGGTGCGGCACCGCAGAAGCGGCTAGGAAGGCGCAGGTGTGAATTTTCGGTCAAGGGCTTGAGTACTCAGATGCGGTCAAGGTTCCGCAGAAGCGGGACAGCATCTGCGGAGAAGTGGTCGTAAAAGCGGATTGGGTCGGCTCAGAGTGGACCGCAGATGTGGTAAAACTTTTGCAGAAGTGGGACCGCATTTGCGGAGGGCGTATCGCAGAAGCGAAAAAAGGTAGCCTTGGGCGGACCGCAGAAGCGGTGATTGATCCGCACCTGCGGAACCGCAGAAGCAGTCAAGGGACCGCAGGTGCGGAAATCACTGGAGGCAGAAGGGATGTTGTAAATCCGGGTTTGAGTTTATTTCACCAATTTTTTTCATGGCTTGGGTGATTTTTGGGGGAGCTTCAAGAGAGGATTTTCATCATCAACGACAAGGTAAGATATCCTCAGCGATTATGAGTTAAATACATCAATTATGTGTGGGTTTAAGCATGAATTGCGTAGAAAAACTTGGGGTTTTGAGGGAAAAACCTAGAAATTATATTCTTGGAATTTAACCATGATATTGAGTATGGCATTTAGTGAAAATTATATATTTGAGTTCCTAAGGTCATGGGTAACCTTTACCTTCAAAAAATTTTGGATTCCGGCACGTGGGCCCGAGGGCATTTTGGTCCACTTTTTTAACGGGGTTAGGAATTTCCATTAATTAGATTGTAATGAATAATTGAGCATATATTAATGGATTTGCGTAACCGTTGGCTAGTTTTGGAGCATGGTGCATCAATTAGAGTCTTCGGATGGGCGTGGAATGCCGATTTGGATCTTCGGAGCGAGGTGAGTCTCCTTTCTAACCTTGTAAGAGGGAAATGTCCCCATAGGTGTAATAATTGATTATGTGCTCCTAATTGCGGGGGCTACATACGCACGAGGTGACGAGAGTCCATGAGTAGCGACTATTATGCTATTGTTCGGGTAGTTAGGACCCAAAAGCATGTTATGCTTGGATTATTTATGAACCCATTGATAGCTTGAATTTCTTAACTCACCTTGGATTAGTAAATGTTTAAAAAGAGATTAAACATCATTTTTCCTGAATTTTTAAAAGAGAAATTGTCTTATTTGGATAAATATCCCCGATAAGTTCTTAATTGACTGATTGATCATGTATCTCTATGTGTACCTGCATCGCATGCATGATTTGCGAGCAGGGGATGTGTTTATTTATGGAACGGGCCGAACGCCTCAGCAGATTAAATAGATGCATCTATGGTTCGTGTAGTTCGACCCTCGGCGATGCACAGTTTACATTTCTGTTGGACCGGGTCGTCGCTTCGATGTGGTTTGTACATGTTATATTGGTGCTTGAGAATTTTAAATGTGAAATTTTCCCTTCGTGGCTTGATATAAATTGATAAGTTAATGGAGAGTAAACCATGAAAATCCTTTATTATTTGTTGAAGGTTTTTGATCTGTTTCCGGCTTCGTGAATTAGAACTACTATATAAATCCATGATTTCCTCACATTTTTAGTATATTGTCAATTGACCTCTAGTAAGTGACGAAGTTGACCATCTCATCTCTACTTCTTCGAGATTAGGCAGGATACTCATTGAGTACACGTTGTTTACGTACTCATACTACACTTCTGTGCATTTTTGTTTCACAGGTACATGCATCTCTAGCAGCCTACTAGGCGTAGCAGCGCGGATGATTCTAGGACTAGGTGAGTTGCATTATTCGAGGCGACCCGCAACTAGTGTAGTCCCTTTCAGCATATTGTATTTTTTTCCTGTCGACTATTTTTCGAACGGATGTTGTATTTTATTTCCCTATTAGTAGATGCTCATGCACTTGTGACACCGGGTTCTAGGATGATTTTGGATTATTCAGTATTAAGTCCTTTATTGACTTTAAGTTCATTTTTTTTTTGTAAAATCTTTACTGTTTAATATTCAACGTATAAGAAAAATGATTTGCACAAATAATAAAACTAGGATTTGATTATGCATTCTTGGTTGGCTTGCCTGACAGCGGTGTCCGGCGCGACCACGACCCTTAGTGAATTTTGGGTCGTGACAACATGGTATCTGAGCACTAGGTTCCTAGGGTCTCACGAGTCATGAGCAAGTCTAGTAGAATCTCGCGGATCAGTACGGAGACGTCTGTACTTATCCTCGGGAGGTTGCAGAACTGTTAGGAGTACTTCCCTTCTTGATTCCCTATCGTGCGATTTGATCCTTGGAGACGTATGCCCTTAATTCATCCCTACTCAATCTTCTGCGACGTGAAGCGCTTGTTATAAATCGAGAGTTGAAGAATTTTAATAGCACTACAAATGTGGTGCGGCTGTTTCTCCCTGCAGGGTTATTTGAGCTATTATCGTTGCCTTGTGGAAGGATATTATGTTGTTTCGGCTCAGCAGCGGCACTTTTGAGAGCTCTGAGGTTAGGCACAAGCCACCATGATGCTTATGGACGAATGTTGCGCAGTAGTGATATGATGGTAAGATGATTGCCTACGTGTCGGTTCGGTGAAGGACTTGAAGGGAGGTTTACTTAGTGCATAATCAAGAGATTCAGTATTTTATTCCCGAAAGGGGAAAGACAATCGGACTAAGGATGATCAGATGTGGGCTGGTGGAAGTAATGAGACTTGATATTTGCAAGTGTTGTAGAGTTTTCTTCTATGATGGGATGTCTTGTCCTAATTGAACGTGCTAAGTTTGTCGGTGTTATGACCTTCTACAATTTGCCTTTGGGGCAAGATATTGTGAGATAGAATTGGAGATACAACTCTCAGATATCGCAGGACGCTGTAGTTCAGGATTGAATCAGTATTTCTAATGTTGATGATTTGTTAAAGATGACCTTCAGAAAGGTTCAAGTTAGCAGCAATTGTGGGTTCAGGTGCCACGAAGATAGATTTTGTTTAAGACAGCAAATGAGCAGCAAAGTATGAGGAAAGACATGTAGGAAGTGTCAGGCGGCGGCTAAAGTTTTCAGAAGGCCGAGCATAAGAGGCCAAAGGCCGAGTAATCGATTAAGGGGATGAGTTCCGCCAAAGTGGGACAGCAGTGGAGTCGCATATGTGCTTTGTAGTGGGATGACCACCTACTTTAAGGAGAGTTTGGAATGATTTGGGATTTTAGTGTTTGGCGATTGAAGCCTACGGACTTAATTAGAAGTATAGGTTATCATGTGGCAGGAGATTTGATATAACGGGACGGAGCTTCTTGAACAAAGAAGGATACAACATAACTTTGAATTGGAAGAATATTGCCGCACATTTAATTGATGTTAACGAGGGGTGAATGGACTTGTACAGCTGGAGAGTAAGCTCGGACTCAGGATGGGTTACTGATGTCGTAGTGATTGTATCCCGTGCAATAGCATTGGAAGATGCCGGGGAGTGAAATCTACAGGTGGGTTATTCCTGTGAGCAGGTTAGTGGTCGCGTGCTTGGCGAGGCTTCTGCGAACAATTCTATTGGTTATATAGCAAAGAAATAGGTTGTGCAAATATGTTTGATTAGTCAGAATATAAGAAGGGGGTTTTACAGAAAGATTTCGAGAACTTTGGCGGTTGGTTGCGCGGGGTTACGTCAATAAGAGATAAAGAGGGCGGGTGAATTCCAGATTCGTAATATGATGGCTTCATGCTAAGTGGGAGAATCCCACCGCTAATGATTGGGTTGCATGGTTAACTACTTGCAAGATTTTTGGCTATTATCATATCGATGGGCTATTTCAGCTACGGAAAGGACCATAAGTGGTAATTTAAGCAAAGGAAGTATTAAAGGTGAGCTATCGCTGGCCCTATTGGCCCATGATCAGACTTGGGGAAAGATTTAGGATTTTGCCTTGTATAGATGCAGGTTCCCAGGGAAGTGATTCGGCGGGTTCTTCGCCAAGAGGGTATTCATGTGATGGAAGACTCAAGGAGTTGATTATATTCGTGGCCAAGTTAGAGCGGGTGGCTCTTAGCAATAGCCCTAGTGGATCTAAAGAGGTCAAGTGTGGTGACTAATGGTTTTGAGCTCATAGGTACGGTTAAGAATCGAGCTTGGTGGCAGCCTATGAGAAGAGGCACAGAATGTTCTATGATGTTTGACTTGCGATGTGGCGATTGGGGGGTACAAAATGGTTCATGGGATTTGAGACAGCATGGTCTCGTAATTCAAGGCCAATCGAGATGAGTGCAGGTGGAGTATATTATGTGTTGGATGGAGTTAGTATTGTCTCTAAGGTAATCCAGGATAAATTGGAAAAGGGTAGATTGGCTGGCCATAGTTGAAATTGGCATATTGGTGTTAGTGATCAATTTCCTTCAGCGTGATCAAGTTATGCAAGTTATTGTGACGGTGCATATCAGGCTTGTCAACTTCCATAGTTGAAGTTATTCAGAAGTATTCTACTATTACGGCTTGTTATGTGGAAGCAGATTTCAGAAGGGCTATGGTGCTTAGACCACTACTTAGAGATTTTCATATTCTACGGTTATGAGAATTCACCTATGTGATACTACGGATCTCCTGAACTGAATTAAGTGAAAAGTTTTCATATGATGAAGTGTTAACCTATTAGTGGTTCCAGAGTTATAATGAAAAGCATGTTCTATCGTATATTGGCATGTTGGATGCAGTGAGTAGTATGGAATTTAAAGTGAAGACCAAAGTTGTAGCTCGGTGTTGTCAAGGATGTCGCGAGCTCGGATGAGCAGGAAAGGAGTTTTTGATGATTAAAGATTTAAACCAAGTATGAAGGTTTATGATAATGTCGTTAAACTGAGAATATATGCCTGGAGGGCACTCAGTTACTGAGTTGTGGACTGTGGATTAGTACTCCGGTTATGATGATCTCTCTCGTGTGTTATGAGAAGAGGGAGATTATTATGGACCTTGGAAAGGTTATTAGCCTAGTCAGTGCAACCAGAACCGTCTTGAGGTCGGTGGATGGATTCAAATGTGAATATAGCTCTATATCCGGCCAAACGTGTTCATGTCAGTAATGCGCTCCTTATAGAGGAGTAGTCAGGGTGTTATTTCATTAGCAGATACTTCATAAAGTGATGCATTGCGCCGTGCGAGTTATGAGACGGCTTCAGAAATTGCTTATATGTTGAGGATCCACGTAGAAGTGATGTTATATGAGTAGATGGATCTTGAGATTCAGACTGTATATCGCACCTCAGTTGTGCTCGAACTTTGTAGCTTATAGCTCTATATGTTCCCTCAGGGATGGTATTATGTGCTTAGTATGCTTGCGACCGAAGCTTGATATTTCATTGTAATGAGCAAATTTGGCTCGGTGTGCATCTCCTTATGTGAGCTCTACGTGTAGATCGGGTGGCACGCCACCATGGGTATGTTATTTGGATCGGGTGGCACGCCGCCATAGTTATGTTGTGTGGATCGGGTGGCACGCCGCCATGGTTATGAAATTTGGATCGGGTTGCGTGTCGCAATAGTGTGATATTCAGTACATTTCCCCATATATGTTTATTGTGTTCTATTTCCTATTTTTCTGATGGACGCTCATATTAGTTGTGCGCCCGTGTCGCATGTATGATTCGCGACCGGGGTAATTGAAATTCCTTTTCGGTGTTCATTTTCCTTTTGTATTGCATTCTAATTGGTAGCCTATTGGCATATTGTGGCATCATATGAGACTTTTGATTATGTCTGGGTGGCTTATTACCTGGCCAGTTCGTACTGGGTGAGGCGAGATTTTTGGATTTAGGATCATTTTAATATGAGTATATGAAGTAAATTATGGAGATAAGACCATTATTTGGCCCTGAATGAGGTGATGGTTCTGTCGGGGGTATAGACTGAATGATTTGCGGACTCAGCAGTCGGTTATGAATTTCTGCACATCTTTTCCATCGTGGCGGTATTGTAAAGGTTGGAGTAAGACCTGTGTAAGTCATGGGGTGTAATGGGAGCATCGAATTAGTAGGATTTTGACTAAGTTGATCAGAAAAGGTTATTGTGGTCTGGTGAGTAAAGTGATGCAAAGTGTGAATTCAACAGAGTTATGCAGTCATGTTTGGGTACAGCGTGTGGTGATTAATATGGTGATCCTATGGTAGGAAAAGTTCGTAGAATCCCGAATTTTAGAATTGGGCTCTAAGGCTTATTTGCTTGAATAAAAAGGAATATCTTCAGGATTGATTGAGCTGATGTGCTCAACTGAGTTGTGGTGGCACGAGAAGGTGCATGAGAAGTTAAACATCGATTTCAGACTACTTCAGTGTAGTTTTCAGCACGTTCGAGGACGAACGTATGTTTAAGTGGGAGAGAACGTAACGACCCGACCGGTCGTTTTAAGCCCTAGCGCATCGTTCAACAGTCCGAGGCCATGAGCAGCTTCAATTTAGGTATTACGACTTGTATGCGTGGTCGGAATTGAATTTCGGGAAGTTCAGAGTTGATTTGGAAAGAGAATTCTTATCTCGGAAGCTTAAAGTTGAAAGAATGAACTAGGATTGGAATTTTGAGTAAACGACCTCGGAATCGGGATTTGAAGGTTCTAGGAGGTTCGTATGATGATTTCGGACTTGGGCGGATGCCCGGATTGGGTTTTTAATAACCCGGGAGCATTTTGGCGCCTATTGTGGAACTTAGCATTTTGGAAGAAATTTCTTAAGTTTGTCTTGAAGAGCATTTCAGTATTATTGATGTCTGTTTGGGATTCCGAGACTGTGAATAGATCCGTATGGTGATTCTGGAGTTGGGGGCGCGATCGAAAGTGAATTCGTAGGTCCGTAAGTCATTTTGGAGCCATTTGGCTAAAGGTAGAAATTTGAAGGTTTTTGAGAAGTTGGCCGGGGGTGGACTTTTTTTTATTTGGGTCGGAATCCGATTCCGAAAGTTGGAGTAGGTCCGCAATGTCGAATATGACTTGTGCGTAAAATTTGAGGTCAATCGGACGTGATTTGATAGGTTTAAATGTCGGAAATAAAAGTTGGAAATTTCAAAGTTCGTAAAGCTTGGATTGGAGGTCGATTCATGATTTTAGCATTTTTTGATGTAATTTGAGGCATCGAGCAAGTCCATAATGTGTTTTGAGACTGGTTGGTATGATTGGTTATGGTCCCGGGGGCCTCGGGTGGTTAACGGATCAAAAATTTGATTTTTGGAAGGTTGACGACGGTTGGTTGCTCTCATAACCGCACCTGCGAAAAAGGGGCCACAGGTGCGGCGCCGCAGAAGCGGCTAGAAAGGCGTAGGTGTGAATTTTTGGTCAAGGGCTTGAGGACCGCAGATGCGGTCAAGGTTCCGCAGAAGCGGGACCGCATCTGCGGAGAAGTGGTCACTGAAGCGGATTGGGTCGGCTTAGAGTGGACCACAGATGCGGTCAAATTTCTGCAGAAGAGGGACCACATCTGCGGAGGGCATATCGCAGAAGCGAAAAAGGGCATCCTTGGGCGGACCGCAGAAGCGGTGATTGATCCGCACCTGCGGAACCGCAGAAGCGGTCAAGGGACCGCTGCTGCGGAAATCGCTGGATGCAGAAGGGATATTTTAAATCGGGGTTTAAGTTCATTTTATCCATTTTTTCATGGCTTGGGCGATTTTTGGGGCAGCTTTAAGAGAGGATTTTCGTCATCAACGACAAGTTAAGATATCCTTACCTATTATGAGTTAAATACATCAATTATGTGTGGGTTTAAGCAAGAATTGTGTAGAAAAACTTGGGGTTTTGAGGGAAAAACTTAGAAATTATATTCTTGAAATTTAACCACGATATTGAGTATGGAATTTAGTGAAATTATATATTTGAGTTCCTATGGTCATGGGTAACCTTTATCTTCAAAAAATTTCGAATTCCAGGCACGTAGGCCTGAGGGCATTTTGGTCCACTTTTCGATCGGGGTTAGGAATTTCTATAAATTAGATTGTAATGAATAATTGAGCATATATTAATAAATTTGCGTAACTGTTGGCTAGTTTTAGAGCGTGGTGCATCAATTAGAGTCTTCGAAAGGGCGTGGAATGCCGGTTTGGATCTTCGAGCAAGGTGAGTCTCCTTTCCAACTTTGTAAGAGGAAAGTGTCCCCATAGGTATAATAATTGATTAAGTGCTCCTATTTGCGGGGGCTACGTACGCACGAGGTGAAGAGAGTCCGAGCGTAGCTACTATTATGTTGTTGTCCGGGTAGTTAGGACCCAAAAGCATGTTATACTTAGATTATTTATGAACCCATTGATAGCTTGAATTGCTTAACTCACCTTGGATTAGTAAATGAATTTAAAAAGAGATTAAACATTATTTTTCCTTAATTGTTAAAAAGAAAAATCATCTTATTTGGATAAATATCCCCGATAAGTTTTTAATTGACTGATTGGGCATGTATCTCTATGTGTACCTGCGTCGCATGCATGATTCACGAGCAGGGTATATTTATTTATGGAACGGGCCGAACGCCTCGGCAGATTAAATAGATGCATCTATGGTTCGTGTCGTTCGACACTCGGCAGTGCACAATTTACATTTCTGTTAGATCGGGCCGTCGCCTCGGTGTGATTTGCGCATGTTATATTGTTGCTTGAGAATTTTAAATGTGAAATTTGCCTTTCGTGGCTTGATATAAATTGATAAGATAATGGAGAGTAAACCGTGAAAATCCTTTACTATTTGTTGAAGGTGTTTGATCTGTTTCCGGCTTCGTGAATTAGAACTACTATATAAATCCATGATTTCCTCACATTTTTAGTATATTGTCAATTGACCTCTAGTAAGTGTCGAAGTTGACCATCTCGTCTCTACTTCTTCGAGATTAGGCGGGATACTCATTGATTACACGTTATTTACGTACTCATACTATACTTCTGTGTATTTTTGTTGCACATGTATATGTATCTCTAGCAGCCTACTGGGCGTAGCAGCGCGGATGATTCTGGGACTAGATGAGTTGCATTATTCGAGGCGACCTGCAGCTAGTGTAGTCCCTTTCAGCATATTGTATTTATTTCCTCTCCACTGTATTTCAGACGGACGTTGTATTTTAGTTCCCTATCAGTAGATACTCATGCACTTGTGACACCGGGTTCTGGGAGGATTTTGGATTATTCAGTATTAAGTCCTTTATTGATTTTAAGTTTATTTTTTTGGTAAAATCTTTATTGTTTAATATTCAACGTATAAGAAAAATGATTTTCGCAAATACTAAAACTGAGATTTGATTATGCATTCTTGGTTGGCGTGCCTGACAGCGATGTCCGGCGCCACCACGACCCTTAGTGGATTTTGGATCGTGACATATCCGATGGCAAATCCTTGATCTTCTCCCTTTGATTACGCTTCCTTCGGGATTTACCTGATGTCTATTAAAATCGTCGTATCCAGTATTGGTTATTACCTGACTTGCCTATGGCCTATTTTCGATGCCACGTGTCATGTTACCATTCAACTATTTGTTATAAACCAATTTTAACCCGTACAGGTTGGGCGTGGTGTTGATCCTGATGGCTATTTTATTTTATTTTTTTGAATATTTTGATGGCTATTTCGTGAGTTGAATAACGGTTATCCCGAATAATTTTATGCTCAACTAATCATGTATTATGGTATTCTACTATATATAAATGAACAAGGAGTACGAACATTGTTGTGACTTATTGTACTAACAGTTATGTAAAAGTTACTGTACACTTGGGCCCATCTAATTGGAGTGGTAACACGTGTAATGTTTCTCTTTGTGTAGCAAACCACGAGTTTTTAGCCAAAATTGTCCCTTATGTTTTGGGGTAAGTGTAACTTTGTCCTTTTTCTATTACCCTGAGCACTTATAGTCCTTTAAGTTTGCTAAAGTTGAGCAGGTTTAGTCCATTTAACAAAAGACCCAAAGGGAGACAAAAAAAACTAACAATGTTTTAACTGAGTCAACTGGGTTAGACTCGTTAGAGTACGAGGGTTCGAAAAATATAAATTTTTTCCGATTCCAAGACGTGGACCCGAGAGAAATTTTGGTCATTTTTCATAATTTCGCGTATTAGCTTAGAATTTAATTGTGGAATCAATTACTTGAATTATTATTTACAAAATGCAATTTAATTGAATAGATTTGAGCAATTTGGAGTCGGATACTCATGGCAAAAGCGTGGTTTCGGGTTGACTTGCACTTGTTCGAGGTAAGTGGCTTGTCTAACCTTGTGCGGGAGACTTTGTCAAATAGGATTTGATATTTGGTATTTGAATGCATTATACGTGAGGGTGACGAGTGTGTACTTGAGCTAATTGTTGAAAATTCGTTTTTCACTTGGAACATGGTTCAACAATTTAAATAATTCCAAGTAAAAACGGATTTTCAACAATTAGATCAAGTACGCACTCATCACCTAACGTACAAGGTATTCAACTACCAAATATCAAATCCTATTTGACAAAGTCTCCCACACAAGCCACTTACCTCAAAAAAGTGCAAGTCATCCCGAAACCATGCTTTTGCCACGAGTATTTGACTCCAAATGGCTCAAATCTATTCAATTAAATTGCATACTGTAAATAATAATTCAAATAATTGATTCCACAATTAAATTCTAAGCTAATACGCGAAATTATAAAAAATGACCAAAATGCCCTTCGGGCCCACTTCTCGGAATCGGAAAAAAATTATATTTCCCGAACCCTCGTACTCTCACGAGTCTAACCCAGTTGACTCAGTTAAAACACTGTTAGTTTTTTGGTCTTCCTTTGGGTCTTTGTCAAATGGATTAAATCTACTCAACTTTAGCAAACTTAAATGACTATAAGTGCTCGGGTGTAATAGATAAAAGGACAAAGTTACACTTAGCCCCAAAACATAAGGGACAATTTTGGCTAAAAACTCAGCAAACCACATATACCATTGATTTTGTGTTCATTTGTGATTTCTCCAATGCCGTCTCCTCTCAGCCCAGAAGCAATATGGTATTTTTTTCTTTTCTTCTGCTTCCATTATTCTCCGGCTCCTTCAAGAACAGCTACGTTGTTGCTTTGTTGTGTTCACTTTTATGTTCTATGCTCAAGTTCAGACTTCAGATTATCTCAACTTTCTTCTGGTCTTCACTCTCACACCTTTAAAGTGTAATCTCTTTGCTTTGGTGAGTTTCAGTAGCAATAAACGAACCGAATTTCCTTATTCTCTATATCGCTCACCTTCTACTTTTTTTACTCAGTCATTTATCCCATTTGTTTTGGTTGCTCTTCCATTGTTGCTTCCATTACTCTGCTCATTCTGGTTTATTCCATTTAAATTCCCCCCTCTTGCTTGGTTTAGTTAGACAATCTTGCACACGCATACATCTGCAATTGAGCTTTTTTAAAATTTCTCAATTTGAATTCCAAATTAACTCTGATGTGTGCTTTATTTTGCTCAATTGTGGTAAGTTTTACTATATTCTTGCATTCATTTTAGTGCATCTGATTATTGCTGATGGGATTATGGTGGGTATATGGTGGTCTCTCTGTTCTTTTGGATAGTTTCTTGTGCCTGAATTCGGATTGTATTGATGGTGTTTGATAATATGCCTTACTCAACTGATTTTTATTGATTTTCTCTTTTGAGTTTTTACATGTGTTCTGCAATTACACACATTAGTAGACTCAATTGGTTGGGCACATGCATATAGAGAATCGGCTTACAAATAAAAGTTCTATCCACTTTATCTTTTCCAATATTCATTTTTTTTTTCTAAAGTAAAACCTCTTATCAACCTTTGTTTCTCAATCTCTTGATATTCGGTTTCGATATTCATCTATGTGTTTTAATTTATGTTCTATCTTGTTATAATTTTGGTATTTGAAATATCAAGAAGCGTAAATTATTCTTCATTCCTAATGTTATCTTTTTGGTTCTGTTGGGTAAATTTTTCAGTTTTGGGATAAGTGAGTCGTGTTATCGTATTTAAAGCGTAAAAGTTATATTTATTGTAGGACATCTACAACCATACGAAGGAAAGATATGGACTAAACTATTTATAGATTATGGATTCAAATTTGTTTGCCCGAAATCAAAACTAAAGAGTTTTATCATTTATAAATAACATTAGTCGACTGCTAAAGATGTCTTTCAATATATGTACTCTATCACGTAAGCTTTCACCGTACTAGAAAATGAAACTGTATGAAAGAGATGATGACTATGAGGACAAAGATAGTCATACTGAAAAGGTTGTCATCACGCGATACATGCCAATCGCTTTAGACATTACATCTCTTGCTGTGCGGGGACATGAATTAGCGCTCTGTTTGTTTATGATAGAGTTTATTGTAAGATATAACCTACAATTTACATCCGTTATTAAACTGGGATACATTTTGCATATCTCTCTTTAGTAATCAGAACTTATTTTGAACAACGGAGGAATTAGCCACATCAGCCATATGTAGAAAATGTTGTTCAAGGTTTGCACAAGCTATTGTGCCAGGATTTGAACTTAATTTCAAGTGGTTTTTGTTATTTCTATAATTAGCCAAATGATATTTAAAAAACTTCTGTTACACTTTATAATCCGAAGTGCTCTACTTATAATCATCAGCAAACTATACTTCTCTCTTAATTCCTACTCTTCTTTGATACATATTTATTGGTGATACTTTGATAATACAACTTAAATATGCTTTACAAGAACAAGTACTATATGATGTAGGCAACTTGATATCTCCTTTCCATCCGTTCGTCAAGCAAAGGGATGTATTTTGTGCCTTTATGCAGGACAACTGAAACTTATATTTGATTGCAGCAGTGCCATGGCAAACTTTGGTTTCTCAATCTGCTTATTTTAGCTGAAATGATTTTTACTTTATTGTTGTTCCTAACGTTTTTTTAAGGAAAAGGAAGTCTTGACCTTCCGTCACTAGCCATACGTGTCATTCTTCTTTTATGGTACAATCAAATAACATTTCTCTGTGCAGGATAAAGACCTTTAACCAATCTTCTTGCTCTTCAGTACCGTGACATTGTGAGTTATTGAAATTTTTGTTAAGTGCTAATTTGTGTTTAAATGTCTCTCATTTTTAATGTTTGTTCTCCTTAGTGGTGAAATCATTAAGGATAACAAGACTGGGATTGCCTCTGGCTGCTTTCATTTGTAAGTTTGAGATTCTAGTAAAACCATGGCTACAAGTATTCACAGTGAAATGTTGCGTCAATTCTAGAAAAACATCCGTTGCAATTCACCTACGTGTGTCTTTTTTAGTTTTTGCAGTAATAGATTTTGACTGCATCGTTCCTGTGCAAAGTATGGTCCAGATAAAAGATGAATGCAGTATTCTTCTTCTGCAATAGATAAGTGGTTGTCTTGTTCAAATTAGATGTCTTAGTTAAGCGCCTTACATGACAAGCCAGACTCCAAGGGCGCTCTTGGAGCAAGTTGCTCGGGAGGCCCTTGTTATATCGCTCTTGATCCATTTTTGGAGTATATTTATTTTATGCAACTAAGCAATATAGTGGAGCTGTAACAATTGTTGGTCTATATTACTAATATATATTTCCTAATAGGTTCTTTGAATATCACATTATATTATATGGAACTTACTCCAATTTCTGTACTTCATGTAAATATATTCTTTGATGAGATTTAACTGTTGAATACTAGATAGTATAATGTTAGACAAAAATGAAGGTTGCTCGAGTACTAGATGAACATGATTGTATTACCTCTCTTAATAACAATCACCAAATCATCTTAATCTATATCCCCATGTTGTGGCCGTGCATCGCGGGCATTACTTGCTAGTATAATATATATGGTTGAATACATCTCCGGCCCCTTAAACTTATTCCTTTTTTCCATTTAGGCACTTGAACTAAACCTTGTTCCTATTGAACACCTAAACTCAATTAAAAATGTATCAATTAAACACAAGTTGCTGACATGTCAAAGTGAGTGTAATTCACCCTCCTTTGTGAGGGTGAAGTTCTGTTTCTTTTTCTCCTTTCACCATCTCCAATCTGCTGCCATCCCTTTGCTTCCATAACACTAGCTCCAACACCCTCTTGCCCACCTCCACTATTATAGTCATTATTCCCATTTTTTGAACCACAAAAAAGGCTGGTCCACCAACAATGTAAACTACCGTCCAACTCCACCATCACCATTTTATTCATCATATATCAAAAAATAAAAAACATAGAAGCAAAAAGTGAAAAGGACAAAAGTAGGAAAATTTATTATGCAAATGTGTGGGTTGAATTGGGGAAGCCACGCGGATTCAATTTCAACAATTTTTCACATTCAACCCAAATTGGACCTAATAAGAACCAAGTTAGATACACCAAAAATTCATTTTTGTAGGAAGATCAATAAGCCAATTGGAGAATTGAAAGAAAACTATTTGATAGTAGGATCTCATTAATAATCGATTCTTCTTCACATTTTATATGTCAAGTGGCAATTTGATAATTGGGTCGTCTGAAATTGCCCCAACTTTTGTAAATATAGAAGACGAGTTTGAATGGGATGTGACAGTGCTAGAGGGAGCATTTGTTGTTGATGGAGGTGGTGTCGAGTGGAGGATAGAACATGGGTGGTGGATGGCGGAGGTGGAGTTGCTAATTAGCGATAGGGTGGCTGGAGGTCATCGGTTGTGATCCTTTTATGCCGCTCCGTCAAGTGCCTTTACCGAAACTTATCACTATAGAAGTTTTTGTAGTTTTTATGTGGGTTGTATTCCCTAAATAAGAAGAAGAAGATCCACGTTTTTTCTTCTTTCAATATTTTTAGCTGATGTGCCTTTTCTTTATTGGTTTTATTCCATGTCATCCTTGTGTATACTTTACGCGTTTAGATTTTAGGGTCGGCTGCTTGTGAGGGGTTTAATAGATAAAGTTTCTAAAAAGATAAAGTGTTCAATAGGAATAAGGTTTAGTTCAAGTGCCTAGATGGAAAAAAGGGACAAGTTTAAGGGGCTTAAGATGTATTCAGCCAATATATAGTAACATGGAACACTCTTAATTATATTGCTGCTGGTCCTTCAATTGGAACTGAATTCTGAAACTTTGATGCTGAATCATTAGATTCATTACTACGCCATGTTCCAAGCTCTGCGTTGGGAACGAGCCAACTTGACATCCCATAGTACCTCAAATCTATAGAATACTACCACCGCACAAATATCTTTGAGAGATTGCGATTAAAGGGCTTTACAAATTAATTGTCGATTTGTTTTTAAGATTAAGGTGGGGCCGGCTTACTTCAAAATTTAGCTTGTTATTTTACAAAACAAAACAAAAAGTCAACCAAACGCTGAGAAAGAATATAACTTCACATTATTTTTAGAAACCCCTAGGTCCTTCGTGAAGCTAGAAGTTCTTGACTCCAACTACTGCACTTATGATGAGAGGGAATATGCCACCCAACAAGGTAAAAAGAGGGACAAAAACCGGAGCTGCATTCTGAATTTACTTTCGATCAGCAGAAACGTGAAAGATACGTATACGTTGCTGATGAGTCTTCTAGTCATGATGCATGTGCCTCAATAGTTTAACTTAAAATGCCACCGACAATACAAGGTGTTTTCGGGTCCAATTGGGACTATATTTAACTTTAAGAATTATTATAACGGGCCGCGGTAGGTCAAGATAAAAAGCTTGGATAATCTACATGGTCTACGTATTAAAAACACCAATTACTCCATATACTTTTAAAATATTTATTTTATATTATATGCCTATTTTATAAAATTTTATTACTTCTTAAATTTTTAATATCATTATATGCCATTAAACATATTCCACCTTTTAAGGGACTAGATTATCTTTCACTCCAACTTAATAAATTCCTTAAAACACTTCATCATCCCACGACATTAGGATTATACATTTTCACAAAAAATATTTGAACCCTAATAATTTCTCTTACTCTAAATAAACAACTCTCCCTATTCTTTTCTATGACATGGGGATGCAGAAGAATATGAAAATGATTATTTGTTATGTACAAGATAATACCTCTTTACTATTTATTTGTCGATCAAGTGTTTCATCTTTTTTTTGTTTCTCTTCTATCTATGTAACAAAAGAAAAATTAAAATATTTTAATTTGGGATACAGTATCTAAACTAAAAGAAATATTAGAACATACTAGTATTCAAACTAATATATACACCATAATATTCAAATGAAAAATGCAATATTCAAATCAAACATGCCATAATTTTCTAATTTGGAATACACTAGTCAAACTAAACATACCACAATTTTCTAATAGAATATAATATTCAAACCAAACATACCATAGTATTTTAATGTCGGATATATTAGCCAAACCAAATTAAACATAACAAATTACAATAGATTAATGAAGAATATAGTATTCAAAACATCATATCATAATATTCTAATAGAGATTATAATATTTAAAATCAAACATATTACAATATTCTAATTTAGAATACAGTATTCAAACCAAATATACCACAATATTCTAATTTGGAATACAGTATTAAAATCAAACATACTTTTATTTTTATTTATTGTTTGTATATTGTTTAACTTGGAATATTAACATACTTTAATACTATACAATTACTAGTTTACTATATAATTTTGTATTGTATACAAGAAAATAAGGACAAAGGTTCCCTAAAAAATAAAAAAATTATTTAATTTAATGGATAATATTTTTTTATTCTTTAATTTTATGTCCAATTTTTAAATGGATGTAGTAAGACTTTGGATTTGCTTCGTATTTATAATTTCCTTTAATTTAGGCGACAAATTTGTTAAGTAGATATTGTTCTTTGGCTAATTGAATATGTGGAGTGTCGACGCCCCCTTTTTTAAAAAGGCGAAATCGGGTTTACGACATTTGGGAAGGATAACTCGTTCCCTTTTGGGATTTGGGTTTTTGGAATTGAAGAGTCGCCACCTAATGATTAAAGTGCATTAGGACAATAAGAAAGGGTTTGAGTTTGAAGAACCAGAGTTTGGGTAAGGGCTATAAATTATCTCGAGGGGAAGGTGTTAGGTACCCCTCAAGATCCACTAGTGTGGTTCCCGGTCATGTTATATTGTGACTTCACATAGTCAAGTAAACAATTAAAGGCTCAAATAGAAAGGGTTCGCATACAAAATCGCAAGTAAGTTGAAAACTTTTGAGGGGAAGTAAAGAGGGCACACATTTATGAAAGATTCGAGTAGATGAAAGCAAATAAAGGGAGAGGGGGTCCTAGGTTGATGATTAATATAGATCACTTCAATGCAATACCCAGGAATCACTCCTCAAAAGACGGGTCGCACGTGACATTAACGCATCGGTCATCATCTCCATATTATACCCTTTCCACCCCGTAAAGGTTATTAAATGTGTGAGTTGGTCACGAATGCTTATTGTGTGCTATTACCCGTCCCGTCCTATAAGTCCTGGAGGGTATTTAGGACCATTATTCCTATGTGGTAAGGACTAGGCTGAACCTCAGATTTAAAGGATAAAATACTAAGTGACATACATAACAAATAGGACCGCACATATGGGAACATACAAAGACAAGTAAGGGCTCACAGATCCCTCCACAAGTGAACACGTAATTAGCACGTCTCAAATACATTTAAGGTCTCAAAGATGGGAGTTAAAAAAGACAGGAACGTTGAAGTTAAAACAGTAGGTTTCAAGAGGATATTTCTTTCAACTTATCACGGAAAGAAGAAGGTTCAGTTAAGACTAAGTGACTTGAAGAATGTTCGATTTTCAGAAATACAACTAAAGACAACAGTAAGATTTAGAAGTATACGATAGTTTAGGAATTAATAAAATATAGATAAAAATCGTTAAAACACGTTTTTTGAAAATAGAGTAAAGACATTGAAGATACAGTAACTTGATGAGACGTAGGATAAGTATTCAAAATAGCACGATCCTGGGCAGAAGGGGTAACCTAGTAGAAAACATAAATGCATAATTTCGAGATTATTTCAAAATAGGGCGGGAGTTTTAGTAAAACAGAGTGAGCTTCAGAGAGGCAAAACAAGAAGCAGAGTTCAGAATGTTAAAGGAGGTTGATTGGTCCTAAACTGGTAAAAGATGATTAATTAATTCTTATTAGGACTAAAGTTTTCCTAGGCGTCGTGTGTATTGCCTAATTGTCTTAAAGGTGAACATGCATATTTGATCTCCAGTTTTAAAGGGATACACATTTATTTAACTGTGCTTGTATTATTAGGTTAAGAATGTTAATGAGGTGTTTAGAATTGAAACTCGGACAAGTATAAAACCCTAAGCAACAGGATGTCTAATCAACATAGAAATTCCTAAAACATGATTTCTAAATGCTAATGAGAATGCAGCAATAGTCTAATAACAGTTATTTGCTTGTTATTAACTAATCATGGTTACGAAATGAGTATGATAAAAGGATGAAAGTAAAGAACCTAAAGCAGGATCTCTAATGTATGAGGTGCATGTCCTATACGGGTTATCTATTGCGCAGATAAGTAAATAAAATCCTATAAGCATATTTTCTACCCCTTACTTAAACTAAGCATGCATAACCCCCCCCCCCCTCCATATTCACTATTCAACCCCAATTATTCGTTTACAAATTATTACAAACCAATGATACCTGAATTACAGTAATAAGGAATAAAACAAGAAGTTATTCTATAGGGAGCCTTCACTCAAGCACATTCTTCCAACATCACTCCTTTCGAGTTTCCTAGCCTTTGCCATGGTCTGGGTGCGGCAAAGCTCCCCAGGGCCTCATTGGGTCCCTGCCCAATATCAGCACCCAAACACTTAGCAAAATGTAGGACAGGTGCAGTGTGGGATTACCAGCCTTGTGTGTCAAAGTTTAGTGAGTACTCAGAGGTACCCAAAGCAATGCTCACACGAAGGGGGTAGAACTTATTCTCTAAGAGTAGTGTAAAGAGCAGGAAGGAGAGGAAAGTTGGTAATTTAAAGAGTTTACAAAAGTTGGAGAGTTGCACACAAGAATAATGGGCAAAGAGGACAAATAGATCACATAAATATCACCAAAGGATACAGAGACTTATGCAAACTTACTAAGCATGAGAACACAAAATCAAAAGAGTTTAAAGAGACCTTGAAATAGTCGAATTTAGACAAAAAAATAAATAGTAACAGCATATAGTCATAACAGGTAAGATCAGGAACAAACAGTAGTCATGAGCATGCAAGTATCAACAGGCAAACCAGGACTCAATCACATGTTGCACAGCAGAAGCATAAGTAGAAAAAAATTAGGAATAGAACACACTGAAGTAGTAATAACCACATTGGTTTGAACCATGGAATTTAATCAGAACAAATCAGTAATAAGAGAACACAACAGAATGCAAGAGTCACGTATAAGTACAATACTAGCCTTAGCTTTTTAGCTGGCTAATGACAGTCAGGAGCATGGAGCAACGACAACACAAGAGAGAAAAGGAGAGAAATAGCACAAGAGAGAGTAATGCCATTGCTGTGTGTATTTGTGATATGCAATGTGTTCGTGTCATGCAAAAGAGAATGGGGGGTACTTATAGTACTAAAGACGAGTAAACAAACAAGATAGCAATCCATAATTAAGGAACTGGCTATCAATCATAATCAAATCAGCATATGGACTCCCCTTTAATTAAGGAATCAAAGTCAAACAGTAATAAGTAGTTATTTTTAAAAGGAAAGGAATCATAAATCATGGTATGATCACATAAGGAAACAAAATAGTATAAGGTATACAATAAAGACTAGGTGCATGATACTTAATTAGGGAAATATGTCAGGCGAATCCATCAACATATCCGTACACACATATAAGGCAAAATACCACTTTAATTCTGGAAAATAGTTTTCAAAATAATGAACGAGATTGAAAACCTAGGAGATCAGTATTAATTAAGGAAAGTATCCCACTGATTGAGGAAGAAATTCGAATTCAATACCAAAATATAAGGAGAATACACAAAATTACAATTTAAGGCAAGTAATCACAGTCTTAAAGAAGGCTTCTAAGAATCAGTAGAAAATTCCCATGTAAACAGTCAAAAAAACCTTAAGCGAAGAACATAGAATGGCAGGAGAATGAAAAACTAGCAATAAAATTAAAGCAAAGAGCACGGAACTTGGAGAAGAACCTAGAAGAACACACAAACAAGCAAATAATACAAATACAAACATATAAAGCTAGGGTTTCATCAGACTGAAGCAAAATGTTTAAAAATAGTACTGAGAATCACGAATTAGTACTCAAAATCAGAAAATAAAGTATTTTCGAAAGGGGGTTAAGAAACCCTGGTTTCAAAAGGGAACAAAAACATTTAAAACTTGAATAATCGTATAAAGATCGAGTAGGGAATAGTGCAAAACATAAAGGTGTGAGTTAAAAATTGTTATAAATACAGAAATTCAAGAGGTTTGGGTTGAGATTAGGGTTTCATAAGAAACCAGTGAGAGAAGTAAGAGAAACATGGCTGTAAAACTCAAGAATAATGGTGTTTATAGCACCGTCGAACCAAAATCCATCGGAGAAAGGTCAGAAATAAACCCATGCAAAGCTTCAGTGACCATCTTGTGTGATGGAGACTCATGGGGTCTCAGGGATGGAGGGAACGTGTGAGATAAGGCTTCAAGGCGGCTGGTGGTCGAAAGAGGCAAGGCTGGAGGTGGCGGGAGAGAGGGTGAAGGCCATCGGAGAAGAAGAACCAGAAGGTTCTAGAGAGAAGCAGAAGAGGGAGAGACAGATCGAGAGAGAGAGAGACCGGTCTCTAAGAGTGTGGGGTCGGGGGGTAAGTGAGAGTTTAATTAAGGAAAAATGATATGGGTCATTGATCTTATTTGATCAACGGCTCAGATTAATTTGGAGCTGAGCCGGGTTAGATTAGAGATTGGGCTGGGGCGAATTTAGTTGGGTCTTGGGTCAATTGGATTTAATTGAATCTGATGGGGTGGGGTTAAATTGGGGCTAAAATTGAAACACTAATGGGCTATGTCTTAAATAGCCAATTTCCCTCTTTTATTTTATATAAAATAGTTAAAATGATATTAAAAACAAATTAAAGGTACTAAACTAACTAATAACGTATAAATATTAATCTAAAAATACTGGAAATGATTTTATAATTGTAAAATTCTATTAATCGTAATATAGGTTATCATTGCAATTTATGCAATTTAACTTAGAAAATACCAAACAAATTTGTAAAAATATGCAAAAATTACATTAATTATATCTTGGTGTAAATATGAGAATGGAAATAAACTATTCACCAAAAATGAAAATTTGAGAATAATTATTGGATTTTGTACTGCTAAAATAGACAATAAATTGATTTTAAAAAATTAGGAAAAAATATCAAAACTCTTGGGCATACTTATATGTGCATACACATGCTATTTTGAGAATATTTTGAGTATAAAAAATACCTAGGGAAAAATTGGGTATCAACAACTGGCCCTCTTTATCCGAGAAGGATGAAAGAGTTGTCGGGTAAAGATATGATGGCCAATTTCGATCGAAAGAAATGATTTGAAAAGTTTTGTCCGAGCTCTGGTTCCTGAGCTGCCTACATATCCCTGGTCTTACAGGAATCGGGCCATATGTAGTTCAGGGTCCATTGATGGAATATGTCGATGGAGGTTTTTGGAAAGAACGGACGCGATGTTTAGATTGAGAAAGGTAGTTGAAGTCTGATAGGCTGCGGGGACTGGAGCGGGATCGCTCCTGCTGAGATGGCTGTTGATATCCGGTGTACTGCAAATGAATAATACCACATATGTTGTGCATAAATTTAAACGTGATGCAAATTTCCATTGGACCATGAATGATGTCTTTGGACAGCTAGGATGATGTCCTCCGACCATGACGTCCTGGGACATAAAGCGTAGAATTAAGGATTCGCAGGCTATGAAATAATGTTCTCGGGTTATGAGGATGATGCCTCCGAACCATTATGCTTTTTAATAATGATATGCAAAAGATAAAAGTGGGGTCCTTAGGCCATAGCATGGCGTTATCGGGCTATGAAAATGGTGCCTCCGAATATTGACGCCTTTGGATAACTTGGTGATCTTTCAGCCCATGAAATGCAGAAGGTGGCGATCTTTCAGCCGATGTTAGACGTGAATAAAAGGTGGCGGTATTTCAGCCGTGCAAGAAAAATAATGTGGCTATATTACATCCATGCAAGATAAATGAAGTGGCGATATTTCATCCATGCAAGAGAGATAAAGTGGTGATGTTTCAGCCATGGAAGATGGAGACAATGCTTAGTCTCGAAAGGCAGAAAGGTAGCCTTATGCAATGCAGAGAAATGCAGATGGAGACAATGCTTAGTTTCAGAAGGCAAAAAGGTAGCCATATGCAATGCAGGGAAATGCAGATGGAGATGATGCTTAGTCTCGGAAGGCAGAAAGGTAGCCTTATGCAATGCAGAGAAATGCAGATGGAGACAATGCTTAGCCTCGGAAGGCAGAAAGGTAGCCTTATGCAATGCAGAGAAATGCAGATGGAGACAATGCTTAGTCTCGGTAGGAAAAAAGGTAGCCTTATGCAATGCAAGAAATGTAAAAGGCAAGTAATGGTAAAATCCCTTAGCTAATAGCTTTATAGCTGATAGTCAATTTCTGTATTGTGGCTGCTAGGGATGTCGTTTATGGATAGCAATTGTAAATAGGTGATGATTTTGAGAGTTGTATTCCCGATAAGTGTGAGTGCATATATATATCTAATGATGTTACGACTTGAGTGCCTGCATCCAAAGAAAAATCATGAGTTCTGTAAAAGAGGGGAAGGTTAGTTCGTATCCCCATGGATTTGCTCGTCCTGCTCAGCCCTTGTTTCGGTGTTACTGTGCGTATCCTTGAGGTAGCGTTGCTAAACAAAACAATTTTGATAATGGACATGCATGATTTAGTAAAAAAATACGACATAATATATATAATCGAAAATAGTTTTCTTTTAGATGAGCCGACGACTACGACGCGGTTCAAGACATTACAACCTCTCTCTCCGGAATTTTGAGGGTCTTCCTCAAAATTCTGTCCCAGTTTATTGGGTTGGTGCTTCCAACGACTGCATACGATGACTGGCTGAAAATCATCTTCGGAATTTCGAGGGTCCTCCTCAAAATTCTGCCCCAGTTTTCAATGGCGGGGGAAATGAAAATTTTATTAATTTGTGACCAAACCTATAGGGCTGCCTACGTATCCCCTCTTAAATGGGAATCAGGTCAGGCATAGTTCAAATTACATCATAAAGAAATCATAATGGTTACACATAGTATCGTTTCACTGCATCTGAATTGATCGGCTTTGGCCAAACTTCTCCGTCCATTTCTGCAAGTGTGAGGGCTCCTCCGGTTAGAACTCGGTGAACCATGTACGGACCTTGCAAGTTGGCAGAGAATTTCCCTTTGGCTTCGTCTTGGTGCGGGAATACTTTCTTCAACACCAGCTGTCCTGGTGTAAACTATCTCGACTTGACTCTTTTGTTGTAGGCTCTGGACATTCTGTTCTGATACAATTGACCATGGCAAACTGCGTTCATCCTTTTTCCATCTATAAGAGCTAGCTGCTCGTAGCAACTTTTTACCTATTCTGCGTCGTCAAGTTCTGCTTCTTGCATAATCCTCAACGAGGGAATTTCAACCTCGGCGGGGATGACTGCTTCTGTACCATAAACCAACATATAGGGAGTTGCTCCGGTTGATGTGTGAACTATGGTGCGGTACCCTAATAAAGCAAATGATATCTTTTCGTGCCATTGCTTATGCTTTTCTATCATTTTCCTTAGTATCTTCTTGATATTCTTGTTGGCCGCTTCCATTGTTCCCTTCATCTAAGGTCTTTAGGCTGTAGAATTCTTGTGTTTAATCTTGAATGTTCCACACATTGCTTTCATCATATCACTGTTGAGATTGGAACCGTTGTCAGTAATGATCGACTCCAGAATTCCGAATTGACAAACAATGCGGTCACGGACAAAGTCTGCCACAACTTTCTTAGTCACTACCTTGTATGATGTGGCTTCAACCCATTTGGTAAAATAATCAATTGCTACTAGAATGAACTATGCCCGTTTGATGTGACAGGCTCGATAGGTCCGATAACATCCATTCCCCAAGCAGCGAACGGCCATGGTGAGCTAGTTGCAGTAAGCTCATTTGGAGGCACTTTTATCATGTTTGCATGTATCTGACAACGATGGCACTTTCGAACGTACTGGATGCAGTCTGTTTCCATAGTCATTCAAAAATATCCCGCCCGGAGTATCTTCTTTGCTAGGACAAAACAATTCATATGTAGACCGCATGTCCCTGCATGAACTTCTTCTAAAAACCTGGATGCTTCCTTTGCTTTGACACTCCTTAGTAATCCCAAATCGGGAGTCCTTGCCGACGCCCCCCTTTTTCTAAGGGAAAATCGGGTTTACGATATTATGGACAAAACAACTCTCATTCCCTTTTGAGGAATCGGGTTATGGAATTTGAAGAGTCGCCACCTAATGATTATAGTGCATTAGGACACTTTAAAGAAAAAGAAGAAGAATTTTTGAACAAAAACTAGAGTTCGGGTAAGGGCTTGAAATTATCTCGAGGGGAAGGTGTTAGGCACCCCTCAAGATCCACTAGTGTGGTTCCCGGCCATGCTTAATTGTGACTTTAAGAAGAGTAGAAAGAAACACATAAAATTTGCATATAGTAGTTACAAACAAAATTTAAAATTTTAGAAAGGAAGGGAAAGGACATAAGTGATTTTAAAAGAGAAGGATTAATTGGAACATAAATTTAAAAAAAAAACATTATACAAGTAAAGAAAAGGGGAAAGAGGTTCTAGGTTTAAATACACAATGGATCACATTGGTACAATACCCAGCAATAACTCCTCAAAAAGGGGTCGCACGAGATATTAGCGCACCGGTCATCATATCCATATTCTACCCTTCCTGCCCGGTAAAGGTTATTTAAACGTGTGGATTGGTCACGAATGCTTATCGCGTGCTATTACCCATCCCGTCCTATAGGTCCTAGAGGGTATTTAGGACCTCTATTCCTATAGGGTAAGAACGAGGCTGAACCCTTAGGTTTAAAGGTCAAAATGCTAAGCGACATACAAAACAAATAGGACTTCACTTAAAAGAATCATATAAAGAGCATGTAAAAGGCTCAAACATCCCTCCATATATAGGCATATAATTAGCACGTCTCAAACACATTTAAGGTCTAAAGAAATGAGACTTTAAAAGCTGGAATGTCGAAAGATAGGTTACAATAGGAGCAGAAAATTTAAACAGAATTTCAAAAAAAAAAAGCTTGGTCGAAATTTTTTTAGAATTTGAGAAAATGGCAGTAAATGTACAACAGTTTAGGAATCAGTAGGAAAACACTTTTCAACGCACTTGAAAATGTATAATAAACTATAACGGATGTAGCATTCCGCTAAGATCAAAAAGTAGCATAGTTTCGGACGGGAGAGGTAGAAACATATAGTACAGATGCAAAACCATTTCGATTTCAGAAATGAAAAAAGAGAGAGAGTAAGTATTAGTGTTAAAATATACCTTTGAAAAAAAATTACATAAGATATTTAAGGACATAGTATTCTGATAAGTTTTAGAAAACAGTAGTCCAATTCTGGACTGGAAAGGTAACTTAGTAGAAAACATATAGACGTGATTAAAAATGGGACGGGAGTTTAGTAGGAAAACCAAGCGGACTTCAGAGAGGTGAAAATGAGAAACAAGTTCAGACAGTCAAAAAGGATTGTATAGTCTAAAATAGGCGGAAATATGATTAATCGATTTATTAGGTCCTAAATCTTGCCTAGGCGTTATATATATTGCCTAATTGCATGCTTGATTTTCAGTTTTAAGAGAGACTGTTAGCCAGACTTATGTTGTTAACGAAGTTAGTGAGGCATTCAACAGTTGCAAATAGAGCCCTACGTACATGATATCTAATGCACATAAAGGTCCTAAAACATGGTATCTAAATGCAGTAGTAGTAACTTGTTGGTCATTAACTGATTATGAATAGAAAGTAAATAACAAGCTGAAAGTAAAAGAGCCTAAAAACAGGATTTCTAGTCATGTGAGATGCATGTCCTAGACAGGATGTCTATTGTACAAATAAGAAAAACCCTACAAGCATGTTTTCTACCCGTACCCCCTTAAACTAAGCATGCATAGTCCCCCCATTTCACTATAAACCCCAATCATTCATTACAAATTATTACAAACCAAGGTAATTAAACTAAAGTAGTGAAGAAAAAAAAGAGTAAGAAGTTACTCTATAGGGAGCCTTCAACCAGGCCTAAGTCTCCAACCTCACTTCCTTCGAGTTTCTCAGCCTTTACCAATGTTTGGTTGTGGCAAAGCTCCCTAAGTGCCCATTGGGGCCCTTAGCCAATACCAGGCACCCTAATAGATTAACATTGAATCAGTGCAAGTGTGGAATTACCAGCCTTGTGCATCGAAGTTCAGTGGGTACTCAAGGTACCCAAAGCAATGCTTACACCAAGGGGGTAGAACCTAAATTCTAGGAGTAGTGAGATTGTGATAGAGTTTTAAAGAGATTGAGTTGAAAAACAGTTTGAAAGAGGGTCCATAGAGAAACAGTTTTGAGAGAAAAGCAACAGAAGATACAATATCAAGCAAGCACAAACAGGGGCAGAGGACATGGGGGACAAGTAACTCATAAGTGAGAACACAGTTACAAGAACTTCAGAACTTAAATAATCAAGCATGGTTCAAACATCATGAGATTGATAGATACCAGACAGATTCGCACATCAGGAAGAGATTCAGGGCTACTTAGTGGCTAAGAGGGTCCTGAATAACATGTTAATAATGACTGGGGTTAGGGGGTAAGGAGAAACATGCAGGAAACAAGCACATGGAGTAATGGGCATGCCAGACTAAGATAGACATATTAATCAACAGAGGCATGCTAATTGCAGTAAGAACAACAAAACAATAAGTAGAAACCTACCAAAAATAAGATAAAGTGCAATACAAATAGAAATATATTGCTTTGAAGCTATAAATCAAATAGGAGATATACCAGTTGAAGGCAAGGTAATGCAGGGCAGTAGTGAGCTATAATATGCTAAGTGGTGAGCAATAGTGTGCAAAGGAGTGAGCAGCAATATGCAGAGAGTATGCAGAGAGAGCAGCAGTAGGCAAAGAAGTGAACAACAATAGTACAGAAGTGAGCAGCAATAGCAGACCCAAGCAAACAGCAATGTAGAGAGTAATGGAACAGTAGTAGGCTAAAGTTTAGCCTGGGTTTCAAACCAGCTGAGTAACCAGTAGTCTCCAAAAAAGTGAGAGAGATTGTGTAGAACAAAAGAGCACTGAATGTATTTTGTGTAAGAGAGGGAGTTCAGAATGAATTCTGTTCGTGTTTTGAGTGAGAAGAGAGGAGGAGTACTTATAGTTTTTTTAAAAACAATAGAGAATAGGGTAACAAGTACATAATTATAGAAACAGTACCAATTTGAATCAATCACAGGACCTAATTCCT
>MU711705.1:76130-86298 GCA_026770625.1 Nicotiana glauca | reverse complement strand
CTTGATTATCAGTAACCCGATTTCTTATCTTAAATTCTAGCTTTGACCAAATTATCATTTTTTGGTTAAACAAACATGTGTTAGGATTTTCTTGCGAGCATTATGACAATGCTCTGTTTTGACCATTGAGCCTTATGGACTAGTTCACTGTAATAGATACTAGTATGTCTTAAATTTTCCAATTGAATAGACGACCTATTTAAATTTACTTTTGTATAAATGTCGCGCTCTGAGGTTCCTTGTTTGGAACTTTGGATTTAGAAATCTGTACTTAATATTAAAGAAGTATGTCGTATGTCTCTATTGGAACTATGATTTTTACATGTGATTTTGTATTAGAATACACCAAGGATAGCGATCATGACTTAGGGCCCTGCTTTACTATTATAAAGATAGTTCCCTGGACTTCATTATGAGTTACTTGAGGTAACTAATGCCTGACTTATTGACTGCATTATGTTTTAGTCCAAATCTTTTCTTCTCTTCCTTGTTATAAACTTAAAAGGCAAATTTTGTCCAGTTGTTAAGATTGATATAAAATATGGAATATTATTCTATGTCGAGATCTTAAAAGTAATTCATGCAAGTTTCCTTTTATCACTTAGAAAGACTTGTACTTATATGATCTAAACTATCTTCTGCCGAAATGGGTTTAACTACCAGGGAATACATGTTGCTATGTCTAATATGAAATATTAGTGCAAGCCTTCCTATTCATATTTTCAGATCATGTCTATAGGTTTGACATCTTTTGTTAATCTATATGATTTTAACGAAGCATGAGGCTTGTATCATTAGATTGATTTTCTTGTTAAATGGATGGTACTTTAGGACACTGTTTAGTCTTTTAAAAATAGAATTGCTTGTTGAAGTAACACATCTGATAATTTTTCTGTATTCCTTATCCGATTTAAATAGCTTTAGTTGCTGAAACTTAAAAGACCATGAGATTTCTTGATTTATTGGTTTCACCTTTATTCATACATCATTGATAAATTAGACTTCTTCCTCTAATCTTTTATTTCCCTTCTTCTTTACATGTATACTTTGGAGCACATGGAGTCCTAATTTGAGACTCTTGCAATAGAGTCAGGAAATGAGACCCGATGCCAACATATCCCGAGCATGGAGTCGTATCTTATATTCCTATAGATGCACCGGATAGCAAGAAAAAAAGCGAAACGCTTGGAGATGCCCATGACATCTTTCTTTTCTTTTCTTTTCATTATCATTCTTGCTATTTTATTACACTTGTGCCATTTGACTTCATTTTTATTTTTGAGATTATATGTTAAAATTCATATTAGCATGATTGTATTTAGTTGTTCTTGGTACTATTTTAATCACATAAGATATAGGCTTCAGATGCAAGAATTTGGAATTCGTTCTCTTTAAAAATAATGCTTTCAAAAACCTTTCATTAAAATCTTTTCTAATGGTGTTAAAGTAAGCACAAAATGTTTAAGTCTAGTTGAGTATTTTCTAAAAGTATACATGAAGGCATTGGCATTTCTTTTAAATTACCCTCTCTTTTTTTCGTTAAAATATCATGGTATAGCCAGTTTTCATACTGGTCAATGAAAAATAGCCAGCGTTTATCAAGTCAATGAAAAATAGTCATTATTTTGCTGCAACAGGGACCGGTCCAGTATAATATACGGGAGTTCTAGTGCATTTGTGTACAAACTCCAGCAGATTATGCTGGATCGGTATACTTTGCTAACTCCTGTAAAATTTGCGGGAGACTGGAGCACCAGTGCTCCAAACTCCAGTATATTATACTGGACAATTATACTTGTTGAAACTCCCGTAAAATTTGCGGGCATATTTTTCCGTATTTTGAACAGTTTTTCGCTCAGATTTAAAGTGGCTAAATTTCGATGACTTTTGAAACTTGGCTATTTTTCAACGACCAGTGGTAAATCTGGCTATTTTTGAATTTCTTCCCTTGTAACCTAAGTTTGGCCGGTTAACCGTATTTATCGGATCATATAGGGTGCCTTTACAACCTTCCCTATAGGATTAACTAGAATCTTTATCTAGAATTTTTTTTTTTTTAGACTAAGTAGACCATAAAACAGAGTTAATTTTAAGCATTACCTGGCTAAAAATTGGTGTCCTAATTCACCTTTAAAATAATTAGGTGGCGACTCTCTTTAATTAATTAAACCTTCAGAATTACCAATATGTTATACTCTAGTTTGACCCGTGCTAAAATGGGTATAACACTTGGTACGAAGGACCTCACTTTTGGCTAATTCTTCTGGCTTTTTCCCAGCACTACTGCTGCTTTCTGTATTTGGAGAAATATCCAATACTTGCGTATTATGATGGTATCCCCAATTTTCAATCTGTGGCGAGCTGCATACTTCTTCCAGTCCTTTCTAAGAAATCTTCCCCTTATTTTCCACAAGTTCCATCACCCATACTTCTCCAAACTGACTATTTAAAGTTAGTGTTGCAGGTCCCGTAATTAATTCCACATTAAGGTATGAACATAAATTCTTTTTTTAAACCATTATCTCATGAAGACTTGTACAGATATTAGATATATATAAGAACAATTCATACACAAGAAAACTGTGTTAAAGAGCCATTTTCTTGTAGAATATCTAATCCACTTTTGGAACATGAAAGGATATATATGTAGTTGTTCTAGCAATTTAACAGCTTAACTTACATTGAACAACTGAAACCAACTTAGAGATTAGCAAATGAAGTTACGTCAAGACTTATAACCTGATTTGAGAAGCTGAAAAAATGGTTTCACCATAGACTTCAGGACTTTGATTTTCAGTAGATCAAATGCACACCATAGGTTCAAACCCTACCACAGACAACAACCTTTATTTAATGGGAGAAGGATAAAGAGATGGTCCCATTATCAATCATATGTTCGTGATAAATATCATTAACTATACAAAGGAACACAGGTATACCAAAATGGATAATAATTCCTACTTATAGAAGAGAAAACTATTTGGATTTTAACATCATTGTATCGCCCAATCTTAATAAATCATTTAATATAGAGTAGCAATATCATCACACGTTGTACATCAGATGCTCCTTTCAGACCATTTTTATGACAGAAGATTGTAGATTTATTAAGCAAGAGGCTTATTTTGGCTCGTCCATCGTTTAATATTTTTAAAGTAATCACTTCTCAGATTCAACCTTGACTAGGAATTTAAAGTTTTGTATTAGAAAAGTCATCTAAAAAGGAAGGAAAAAAGGGCGATCTAACATTTTAATCTTCCTCTTTTTATTAAAGCAGTGACATAAACAGAAGCTTGGTCTACATAGAGTCATAAAACATAAATAGCCCAGTAATAGAAAGTCAAAGACTAGACCAAGATCCACTGTTCTAGGGGAATCTAATTCAGTTAAAATGCTAACTGGAAAGTTTCAATCAAAAATCTGATTTCCTCGTTCCAGTGGAGGGAACTGAAAAAGATCATCAATAATCCATCGATCAAGTCAAAACTAAAAATAGAAACTAAAGGAAAATTTGGAAAAAACTTTAGTCCGTATCAAAAGAGCAACTGGAAAATAAAATCTAGCAACCAAAATATAAATTACATCAATTAGATTACAAATATTTATTACTAGGCATGGAGCAACCCTAGATTTTTAAGCATTTAAGGTAAAAACAGAAAAGGGAGAAAGAAAGGGGGGGAGGGAGCGAGAGAGAGAGGGGGGAGGGGGTCTTACCGAGTTTGCATGAGCTTAGTGAAAGCTCTGATTTCTGAAAATAGGAAAAAATCGGTCTGCCAAGAGAATGGAGAGAAAGAGAAGAATGAGATTGAAAAAGAGAAAAAAAAAGGCTTAATGTAATAGAAATACTTTCCCACCGATTCATTGGGAAAATTGGTGGGAATTTTCTTCAATAAGTTCAATTTTTTTGTGAAATAATTTTAAGCTCACGGGTTTTTGGACCAAATACAACAGTTCAAAATTTTAAGCTTCCCACTTCATCGGTGGGAATATTAAAATTATTTTTTATTTTAGGTTCTCATCGTTTCACTGGGTAGATTTTAATAAATTTATTTTAATAATATTCCCACTGATTCGGTGGGAAACAAATTACGCATTTTTTTTTGCGCCAACTAGTTCCCACCTATAGTCTGTGGGAATATTTTTAAGAAAAAGGTAAAAGAAAACTTTTGCATTTCCCACGGAATGTTTTTATATTTCAGTGGGAACTGCCACTATAATATATCTATCGGAAATTTCCCTAGGAAATTTGCAGTTTTCTAGTAGTGGTGTCTTGCTTTACCTGTTCGTGTATCTACCCCGGTGGGCGATACTATTATTGTAGACCATATATATCGGTCATGTTTGGTGACTATTGGGGGTCTGGAGACCCGAGTTGATCTATTGCTATTGAGTATGGTGGATTTTGATGTCATTTTGGGCATGGACTAGTTATCTCTGTGTCATGCTATTCTAGACTGTCATGCTAAGACAGTCACTTTGGCTATACCGGGTGTGCCGATGATCGAGTGGCGTGGTGTGACTAATTATGTTTCTAGTAGAGTTATTTCTTTCTTGAAGGCCCTTGTCTTTCCTATTTGGCGTTTGTGAGGGATTTTGGAACAGAGATGCCTAGCATTGATTCTGTTCCCAGTTGTGAGGTATTTTCCCGATGTTTTTCCTGCAGACCTGCTGGGCATGCCTCCAGATAGGGATATTGATTTTGGTATTGACCTGGTATCGGGCACTCAGCCCATTTCTATTTCGTCATATCGTATGGCACCATTAGAGTTAAAAAAATTGAAGGAGCAGCTTCAGGAGCTCCTAGATAAGGGGTTCATTCGGCTTAGTGTGTCATCTTGGGGTGCGCCAGTTCTGTTTGTGAATAAGAAGGATGGAACAATGAGAATATGCATCGATTATAGGCAATTGAACAAAGTAACAGTGAAGAACAAGTATCCCCTGCCTCGCATTGATGATTTGTTTGACCAGCTTCAGGGAGCGAGAGTGTTTTCCAAGATTGATCTTCGCTCGGGTTATCACCAGTTAAAGATCAGGGATTCATATATTCATAAGACTGCTTTCAGGACTAGATATGGTCACTATGAGTTTCTTGTCATGTCTTTCGGGCAGACCAATGCCCCAGCAGCGTTCATACATCTGATGAACAGTGTATTTCGGCCTTATCTGGATTTATTTGTCATCGTGTTCATTGGTGATATTCTGGTATACTCGCGCAGTCAGGAAGAGCACGCACAACATTTGCGAGTTGTATAGCAGAGATTGAGGGAGGAGAGGCTTTATGCAAAGTTCTCCAAGTGTGAGTTTTGGCTCGCTTTAGTGGCTTTCTTGGGACATGTGGTGTCCAGCGAGGGTAATCAGGTTGACCCGAAGAAGATAGAGGCGGTGTAGAGTTGGCCTAGACCATCCTCAGCCATGGAGATTCGTAGTTTCCTTGGGTTGGCAGGCTATTATTGTCGGTTTGTTCAGGGTTTTTCCTCTATTGCATCACCCTTGGCTAAGTTTACTCAGAAGGGTGTTCCGTTTGTATGGTCGGACGAGTGTGAGGAGAGTTTTCA
Source organism: Nicotiana glauca (assembly GCA_026770625.1). Lineage (NCBI taxonomy): Eukaryota > Viridiplantae > Streptophyta > Magnoliopsida > Solanales > Solanaceae > Nicotiana > Nicotiana glauca. The sequence goes on along the minus strand of MU711705.1, from coordinate 80,743 downwards.
GAAGCTCAAGACAGCTTTGACCACAACTCCAGTATTTGTTTTGCCGTCAGCTTCAGGTTCATATACGGTATATTGCGATGCTTCCAGAGTTGGGATTGGTTGTATATTGATGCAAGAGGGTAGAGTTATTGCTTATGTTTCTCACCAGTTGAAGCCCCATGTGCAAAACTACCTCGTTCATGATTTAGAGTTAGATGCTACAGTTCATGCATTGAAGATTTGGAGGCATTACTTGTACGGCGTATCTTGTGAGGTATTCACCGATCATCGCAGTCTTCAGCATTTATTCAAGCAAAAGGACATTCATTTGAGGTAGCGCAGGTGGCTAGAGTTACTGAAGGATTATGGCGTTACTATTCTATATCACCCGGGAAAGGCCAATGTAGTGGCCAATGCTTTGAGCCGAAAGGCGGTGAGTATGGGGAGCTTGGCGTACATTCCAGCTGAAGAGAGGCCATTGGCAGTTGATGTTTAGGCTTTGTCCAATCGTTTTGTGAGACTAGATATTTCATAGCCCAGTCGGGTGTTGGCTTGTGTGGTTTCTCGGTCTTCCTTGTATGACCGCATCAGAGAGTGTCAGTATGAGGATCCGCATTTGCTTGTCCTTAAGGACATGGTTCAACATGATGATGCCAGGGATGTGACCATTTGAGATTATGGTGTGTTGAGGATGCAGGGACAAATTTGCGTGCCCAATGTGGATGGGCTTCGGGAGTTGATATTGGAGGAGGCCCATAGCTCGCGGTATTCTATTCATCCGGGTGCCGCGAAGATGTATCAGGATCTTAGGCAGCACTATTGGTGGTGGAGGATGAAGAGATATATTTGTGGAGTATGTAGCCCGGTTTCTTAACTGTCAACAGGTGAAATATGAGCATCAAAGACCGGGTGGCTTGCACCAGCAGATGGTTATTCCTGAGTGGAAGTAGGAGAGGATTACTATGGATTTTGTTACCGGACTTCCACGGACTTTGAAGAAATTTGATGTTATTTAGGTGATTGTAGACAGGCTGACCAAGTCCACGTATTTCATTCCGGTTTGTACTGCTTATTCTTCAGAGTGGCTAGCAGAGATTTATATTCCGGAGATTGTTCGGTTGCATGGTGTCCCAATTTTCATCATATCAGATCGGAGCACTCAGTTCACCTCTCAGTTTTGGCAGACGGTTCAGCGAGAGTTGGGTACCCAAGTGCAGTTGAGCACAACCTTTCACCCTCAGACGAACGGACACTCCGAGCGCACCATTCAGATATTGGAGGATATGCTACGTGCATGTGTTATTGATTTTGGAGGGTCATGGGATCGGTTTCTACCGCTTGCAGAGTTTGCCTATAATAACAACTATCAGTCTAGCATTCAGATGGCACCGTATGAGGCCTTGTATGGGAGATGGTGTAGATCTCCAGTTGGTTGGTTCGAGCCCGGTGAGGCTAGATTATTGGAGGATGCATTGGAGAAGGTGAAGGTGATTCAGGAGAGACTTCATACAGCGTAGTCGAGGAAGAAGAGTTATGTGGATAGGAAGGTCCGAGATGTATCCTATATGATTGGTGAGAAGGTCTTGCTGAAGGTTTCACCCACAAAGGGTGTTATAAGATTCGGAAAGAAGGGGAAATTGAGTCTGCGGTTCATTGGGCCTTTTGAGGTACTTAGGAGGATTGGGGAGGTAGCCTATGAGCTTGCTTTGCCACCCAGCTTCTCGAGCGTGCATCCAGTTTTTAATGTTTCTATGCTCCGGAAGTATATTGGAGACCCGTTCCATGTTCTAGATTTCAGTACAGTTCACTGGAGGGTGATTTGACTTATGATGTAGAGCCATCAACCATTTTGGATCGTCAGATTCGGAAGTTGAGGTCAAAGGATGTTGCTTCGATGAAAGTGTAGTAGAGAGGTCGGCCCGTGGATGAGGCTACCTGGGAGACCGAGCGGGAGATGCGGAGCAGATATCCTCACCTATTTGAGGCTTCAAGTATGTTTCTTGACTCGCTCTAGGACGAGCGTCTGTTTAAGTTGGGAAGGATATGACGACCCGACCCGTTGTCACGTGAGTTACCGCCCCCTTTTCCCCCATTTTATACTTCTTGATGCTTCATTATAAGTGTCTTGTGTGAACGATTTGATTTGGATTGATTTCAGAAGGAAATGAGGCACTTAGTCTCTTTAAGGAAGGCTTGTTTTGGAAAAGTTAACCGGACATTGACTTATATGTTAGGAGGCTCGGATATGGATTCCGATGATTCGATTAGGTTCGAGGGATGATTTGTGACTTATGAGTGTGATTGGAAATGATTTTGGAGGTCCGGTGTAGAATTAGGCTTGAATTGGCGAAGTTAGTATTTTGGCAAATTCTAGTTGATAGGTGAGATTTAGATCCGAGGGTCGGAATGGAATTCCGAGGGGTTCAGTAGCCCCGTTAGGTGATTTGGGATGTGTGTGCAAAATTTCAGACCATTTGGAGGTGATTTGGTTAGGTTTTTTATCGAATGTGTATTTCAGAAGCTTTTAAATAACTTAGGCTTGAATTCGATGAGAAATGATGGTTTTAGTGTTGTTTGAGGTGTTTTAATGATTGGAACAAGTTTGAATGATGTGTTATAGGAGGTGTTGGTGCTTTTGGTTGAGGTCCTGGGGGCCTCGCGGTGATTTCGGATGGCTAACGGGAAGTTTTGGTTATTGAACTTAAGAAAATTGCAGTTGCTTCTGGTATTTTCGCTTCTGTGGAAATGGGACCACAGAAGCGAGGGAAAGGACGCAGAAGTGGGGAGGACCGCAAGTGCAAATTTGATGACCGTATCTGCAGTGTCGCAGATGCGACAGGTGGACCGCAGATGCGGTGTTTGAGAATATGGGGGAATCCGCAAATGCAGAACTCGATCCGCAGAAGCGGAAGGCGCAGGTGCACAATTTCAACCGTAGAAGCGGATATTTCCGCAGAAGCGGTGCATTGACCACAAAAGAGGGTGTCGGTGATGCGACCTTGGAGCCGTAGATGCTGAAATGCCTGGGCAGAGTCATTAAATTTCACCTTCGCAAATTTTTGAAGGGTTTTATATTTTTAACTCGGCCTTGGAGGATTGTGGGCGACTTTGAAGAGAGATTTCAAGGGGTTTCGATAAGGTATGGATTCTTGGACTTAAAACACGATTTTATGGAGTAAATACATGGATTAGAGCTGAAAACTCAAGTAATTAATGGGCAAAAATGATGGATTAGGGCTTGAAACTTAAGAGAGTTAAAATGGGGAATTGAGGGGTCATTTGGACTCCGATTTTGGTAATATTTATATGTATAGACTCGTGGAGAGATATAGAATCCGTTGATGTTAAATTTTCAGATTTTTGAGAAGTGGGCCCAGGGCTCGGATTTTGCTAATTTCGAGATTTTCGCTATTTTCGATTGGGTATTGTTCCATTCGCATATTGTGACGTATTCGTTATGGTTTTGATCAAATTCGGCGCGCAAGGAGGTCGATTTGAGAGGCAAGGGCATAGCGAGCTAGGATATTGGCCGGCTTGAGGTGAGTAATAGATGTAAATGATGTCCTGAGGGTTTGAAACCCCGTATTTTGCATATCGTAGTGCTATATTAAGGTGACTTGCACATCGAGTAGCGAGCGTGGGGTAGAGCACCATTGGTGATTGTGACTTTGGTCCATCCTGGTAGATGATTATACTGCGTATTTGACCGAAATTCACTTATTATCATTATAATTGAACTGATTGCTATATTTGGGCTTTGTGCCAATTGATTGAATCCTTCAGGGATTGCTATTACTAGATCCTTACTATTTTCACATATTATTGAACTCAATCCTGATACTTAATATTGTTTTGTAGACTCAGCCACCTTTTCTCAAACTTGAAACTTAATTAATATTTTAATGAAGTTTGGGTTGAATGTTTCTATATTATTGTGCCCGAGGGGCTTATGTGATTCTGGACTGAGTATGGGATCGGGCTGCACGCCGCAGCAGTATTATATTGATATTGATATGAGGCCGAGGGCCTAGTTGATGCCACAAGATGGCTTATTATTGCGCTTGGGCCGTAAAGGGCCCCTTTGTCACACCTCTTTTTTGTCACACAACCCTATTACGTGGTTGAGTAGAAGAGTTTTTCCAATTGAAGTGACGTTTTGAAAAGGAATTATTTATTATTTAGAGTCGCCACTTGGAATTGAGTTTTGGTGTTCTAAGTCACCTTTTATTTGAATCCCCTTTCAAAAGGAAGGTTTGACTCTTAATTCATGGTCTACGAAAATAGAAGACTGAGTAAGAAATTTTGTTGATCGAAGGGAAGGTGTAAGGCACCCCTCGAGTCCCGTGGTTCTAGCACGGTCGCTTTATTGACACACGTAAGGCTTGAATCAATTTTTAGCTATTCTTGTATTTTATTGGTTATGGCTTATTTATTACCGCTTAATTAAATATTATATTTTTATTAATTATTTTGACCTAGATGCGGTATGCAAACAAGGTACTTCTTTGAAATTAAATGTTAAATCAAGATACGGAATGTACACATGGTGAAAACATAATTATTTTAAATTAAAAAGATATCAAGACGCGGAATTTGCACCTGATCTTTTTTTATTTTATATAAAAAAAAAAAAA
>MU711705.1:19271-63993 GCA_026770625.1 Nicotiana glauca | reverse complement strand
AGTTAAAAATATTAGTTAGCTACTTTATACTTAAATATTATATATATAAGAAAATTAAATATTTACATTGTAGTTTAAATTATGCTAAAAAATAATACTAAAGCTAACTTATTTATTATAATTCTAATTAAAAGAAATTATATCATATACGTGTGTATATATATATATAAGAAAATTCACGCCATAAAAATGTTATTATTTTTGTAGTTTTCTTTTATTAAGATTAGACCTTAAAGAGATATTTATACTAAAATAGTATAGATTTGGGTGTGGTCAAAATTTAGTTGTTCACACCCTCCCGGACTCTTCACACCGCCAGTGAGCGTCGTCGACGATAAATAAATGGAGCGGGTTGCACGCCACAACGGGTACTAGGGAGTATCGGACTATATGTTGCATTTCATATCTGATTGTCATTTACTTACTTATTTGTTGTAGTATTTTCATAATTGTTGTTATTGTTTTACTGATTTAATACTACTTGGTTCAAGTTGTTGTATTTATAGAATTACTTTGTGCCTATTCAGGATTTCTTATTCTCAGCCTTTATTTATGATTATTACTCAATGGGTCGGAATACTCACATTACTCTCTGCACCTTGCGTGCAGATCCAGTTACACCTGAGGCTGTGTGAGGACTTCTCTGCCTAGCAGCTTATCCGGGAATATCAAAGTAGCTGCATTTGACGTCGGCAGTCCTGATCTTCCTTCTATCTTATTGCTTTATTTCCGCATTTCAAGAGAACGATATGTAGTAGGTTGATACTCATATACTAGAGACTCAGACTTGTGACATCGGATTCTTCGGGCTGTTTAGTTGTTTTATATTTTGGGATTTACGCATGTTTAACTCTATTTCAGGATTTTGAGTACTATGACTTAGTAATTTATCTGTGTTAATTAATTCACGAACTGTATAAAATGGTTAAGGTTATTAAATTGGTCGGGCTTGCCTAGCAGTGTGTTGGGCGCCATCACGACCGGGGTTGGGGTCGTGACATTTACTAAGTTGTCGTCAACCTTAAGTATATGCAACACATATACTGGAACTAATCAACATTATACTTGTTGCGCTTGTTAATTAGCATACACCTAGAAGATTTTTTAAGCGATTTCAACTAGCGATATATGCATTCTTAATTAGTTAAGGTTATTAGTAATTACCTGCAGATAAAGAGAGGAGATGGATCGAAACTTGGTTTTCTTTTTAGCGTTAGCAGGGAGACGAGTACTCTCTTCTTCCATGTCAATTACTGGAATATTTTCACAATCAGCAACGAGGAGGAAACGGAGGAGAGGGGGGACTGAAGTTGTTTAACAAGTAGATACAAGTTAAAACTTTTAAAAAAATAAGTATAGGTTAAATGGAAGTGACCAAATAGTGTGCCCCGTACAATTTTTACGATTTGGCTTGTAGGCTTTTAACCCCACAAACTTAGAGCTAGATGACCTTCAAATCCAATTGGAAGGCACTAGGTCTACCTCTTTAGTTTTTAGGCCAACTAAAAAGCTCACAAACAAGGTTGAGGGATGAGCTAGCTAGTAGCTTAATCCGGGGTGTTTGAAGAATATATATATATAGAATTTATGTATAATATGTATAATCGTATATAATCTAAATTATATGTCGGTCAAAAAAAGTAAACGGTTAATGTTACCAACTATTTTTGTAAAGATCCTATGATGTTTAGAGCTAACAATTTGCAAATAAAACTAGGAAACGGACAAAAAGAAGGTGGGGGGAAATAATACTCCATAGTATCCATTTAATTATGTGTCATAATGACATGACACGTACAAAAAAATCAATAAAAAAATAAGAAGAAAATTAACAATACAAATGAAGGAGTAGTATAACATGCACTTGTTTAGAGCCCCGCAGTGAATGGCACACCAGTAGAAGGCAGCCATGCCCTTCCAGCAATAAGGCTAGCAACAGTATATTTGGAAGCAACATTCCCACTGGTTATGACATGATAACCAGGCCACTTTACCCTATACCTTGTCGAAGCCGATGGTCCAATATTACCATATTCCGCATAGTACAAAGTGCTCAAAGCAAAATTAGAATCTAACCAAGTTAACCAACCAGCTCGGTTTACCAAACTGTCAATATAAGTCTTCATTATAACCGTTCTTGAATATTGCTGCCACGGACGTCCCAAATACGTCTGAAACGATCGAACCACGGGGCGAAGATCAGGTGCTGCCATTATCCGAGAGTTATGAATTGAAATTGCAGTGTTCTGAAAAGGGTCGTTTCTGCCTTGTGCTGTGATTACATTCACTTGACCCCATAAGGGTCTTCGGACGTAAATCATGCAGTTTTGGAAAACAACTGCGGCGTTGCCGAAGATGAAGTCTATGGTGCCGTAGATATAACATGTTTTGTAGAACTGTCGTTGGGATTGGACGAAGAGGGTATCTTGGTATCCTTCAAAACCACAGCCGTAGAACACTGAAAGATCAGATGCCGATCGGAGAGCTACTGCTTGCCCATTTTGTGGCCCTGCTGTATTTCTGAATGTGATGCCTCGAGCAATGAATCCAATCCCGTCCACCCCTAAACCATCATAATTTGGAAACCAAATAAGTGAATAACCAATGTGTGGATTCAAATTTAAATAGACCCACAAGGCAATATGTATGAAAAATTAAAATTATCGCCCTGCTTTATTACTGTTCTAACATGTATAATCCACCTTATTTTATAGGTCACTAATCCCATTTTTTATTAAATTATGTTATATATATATATATATAGAGGCTAAATTAACGCTTAGTGGTTTAATATTTATTTACTAACTATAAAGAGTTTCAACAGTATCGAATTATTTTAGACTCAACTTTAAGTACTGCAATAAGCATGGTTTGATAACTTGTAAAAGAGTGTAACTAACTTGTAATAAAAAAGTTAAACTAGACTGCTATATTAAGCTATTGAGCTGGATCACTTGATCAAATCAGTTTCTTTGGATGAGACAGTCATTTAGAGCTTAGACATGCAAAACTAGGCATTAAATCAAATAATCTAATACAATTGTGCGATGCAGAACAAAATTTCTTGATAAGACTTGTTTCATATATTGATACAGAATATTGCGAGCAAATATACATAATCCGTACCTTTTCAAAAATAAATACCTCATAATGTACCAAATACTTATTATTTTAGTTGTGAATATGTCAACCCCCTTTCGAAAACTAAATTCTGACATGAAAATATTTATTTTAGTAGTTTGAAAATGCAGACTGTTCCCTCGAGAACAAGCCTAAGAATTGTTGCACGTGAAAGGAATTGAATGCAACAAATGATCCACCAAAATAGCTTTGACATTTAGCATTACTTCTTTTTTTTTTTATCTTTTATTATTAATTTAACACAAAGTAGCTTATGATCCATATATTTTAACAATGTACAAAGGAAACAATATTCTAGAAAATTACTCTTATTAATCCATATATTGTCAGATAAAACAACCTTATTAAGCAAGTATTTAATGCTTATTGCATTCCTTAATCTCACCACATGTTCACAGCAGGGGGATACTTTTGTAAAAATTAAAATCTGACATGAAAGCTAAATTTTAATAGTTTGATAATCAGATTGTTCCCTCGCGAACAAGCCTAAGAATAATTGCACGTGACAGTTATTGAATGCAACAAAATAACCCGCCAAAATTGCTTTGACTTTTAATTAGTTTAAATTTCTTTTGACCTTAAGATATTTAGTTTAATAAAAAGTAGATTTTGATCCAGCCATTATTATGGAATTGGTTCACACCCAATGCTTGAAAAAAGTATGGCAATTTGGAGTACTTAACTCGCATTCTATTTATTTAATATTTCCTAAAGTATGAAAAAAGTATGCAGTCCATTTGACACATTTCCTAAAGCTTGTTCATTACAAATGGAAATCCTCCTAATCTCCCCTCTGCTCATTGTAGTTTTACTTAATGTTATTGAACTGGTAGTAGTTAGAGGCGTATCCAGTCACTAAAATATTAAAGTTATGAGATTTATAACTTTAATATTAAAGTTATGAGATTTATATCTACTATTTTTGTAATTTTAATGCATTTCTACCCATAAATTTATACTCAGCATCTGAAACTATTGGTTCAACTGAGCCAGTCACTAAAATACTACATCCGCCACTGCTACATAGTAGATGATATCTAGCTTTATACCTTTAAAACAAGTGCTTTTGCAATTATGCATTCTTGAAACTCTTAAGATCGATCATTTTCACCCAAAAAACTTTAAAGATCGAAAAGGAAAGATAAGTGAAGACATGCATAAAGAAAAGAGAGGAAGAGAGTTGGAGAGTGATTACCAAGAGTTGCAGTACTATAAGTTGTGTAACCTGCAGCAACACTGCGGCTGCCTGTGATTACAGTGTATCTCAAGCCATCACCAACTAACATAATCTTCCCCATAGTAGGACCTATCAATATATTCTCTCTATAAACTCCCCTTTTGATATATATCACAATCCTTTGATTTCCAGCTCTTCTTGAAGTTGCATAATTAATTGCTGACTGAATTGACTGAAAATTACCCGATCTATCTTTAGCCACCACATAATTGGCCCTCGTAGCCATCAATTCTATCGACGAGGAATGCAATAACACTCTTTCACTAGCCGTGACCCAATTTGGAAATCCACCAACTTGTGTTGTATTTTCCCAGTCCACGAACTCCCCATTCATAGCCAAACAGTTACTAATCAGCTGCGAAACATTAGTAGACAAATTCGGCTGTAGGATATTGGAAACATTGAGATCATTTGATCCCGATAAACATGTTTCAATGTTTGTCATTGACGCACTAAGCCAAGTTTGAGCATCAAAATCTGAACTTGAATTTGATTTAATGCCGTCAAGACTACGGTTTAATTGGAGAACTGTATCATCCATTAGCTTGTCACAATCCATCCATACTAACTGCTTACGTTTTCCCCTGCAATATTGGCTTATGTTTTTTGCATGGGCCTGTACTTGAATCACATGATCCAATGCAACTTGGACTGTCATTGTTCGAAATTCGGATTTGTTTTGGGGTTTGAAAGAATCTCCGGACATGAAGTATTTACATGGCTCGGGATGAGGAGTTTTGCTACACCACCAGTTAATGTCATTACTTGTTTCTTCATCAATTGATAAAGATTGATGTAGGAACAAAGATAGAGAAAAGAACATCAGGAGAAGTAAAGAATTGAATTTATAAATTGTCATTGTGTAATGGTGTTGTGTTAGGGTAACGAGACGAACTAGCTAGGAAAACATTTAAGGCTGAAAAGTATAGTGACTTCTTATACTAGTATAGATAGATATTAATGGTAGGAATTGGAAGAGAAGTGCAATGTCAAATGACAGTTGGATTCTGAAATATTGGGGTGGCAAAATCACAGTTATAAGATATGAAACCACAAATAAGAAAATTAAATCAATGTTCATATTCAAATTAAAATGCCGGTGTGTCCTTCCTTAATTTTGAGATCCTTGTTTAGTGGATCACTGAAAATGCACTCAATATTTAAATAGAGAGAGGCTAATGCCATCTCTAGTTTTACGCTGAATTCATGAGTACTTTAATTAATGTCACAATTATGTGAGCACAATCTCTCAAGTAAATTAAAGTATGAATTCTTCTGAACCATGCAGGTTGACCTTGTTGAGTTGCTTAACGTGATTACATATGCGCCATTAACAAATTTCAACTAAGATTCAAATTACAAGATTTCATATTGGCGCAATACAAGAATATCATTATGTCAAAAAAAATTCCCCACTCGATGTTGATTGCTGGAGGATAGTGCCAACAAAATGGATAAATATTTTAAAGTACTATCCGTCCAACCCCCAGTTTAAAAGGGGTTTGGATAATTGATTAATTTAAAGCGGATCAAATATGAATTAATCTATGTCATCCGTTGTAATAACATCAATGTATGCTCAGTAGTTCTTAATTTTGTCAATCCAAAGGGCATTTCTAACCAAGATTATGGTCCAATGATTCGCCAATTAAATTCGTGGTTAAGATTCAAATCCACCTACACAAGTAGAATAATGGTGATAGTATACTATTTCCTTTCTAGGTTTGCTTTGCAGCCATTATTTTCATTTTCAGCTATATATAAAATTGATCATGAGAGTATGTATTTCTACTAAATTTACTTCTTACATTGATACCTCTACACCGTTATTCAAGAAGCATGTACTCATATTATCCGTCATTCAATCTTTTTTTTATCTGTAAAAATTATGGGCCATGTCGGATATTCTATTCATTTTTGTCTAACCTATTTTTAAACTCCGATTCCCACCCGACCCGTCCATTTGTCAGCACTACTGGAGGGTATGTTTAAATATTTAAGCGTTAACAAATATAGAGTGGAGAGAAAGAAAGCCATTAACGTAACATGCATGTCTTGAGGTCCGTACATGTGATGCTTAACTTGATGCTCAAGCAGGGTAATTAATGTGCAATTTAAGGAATAGAAGCTTAGTATTCTCCTAATCCCTTAAGCAGATGCCTAAACAGCTATTTATCGTGGGATGCCCATGTGCTCGCAAGTTCTTCGGGCGCAATATTGTTCCTTTTATTCGGTGTGAAAATTCTAAGTAAGATGAAGAAAATCTAATCAACTTGTGGAGCTTTTTACAGATCTAATTTCACTGGGTGCGCAATGAGGTCTTTATGAGAAACCTTGTTGCTTTTAAATATTGAGTTGAAGTTAACTTTATGCAATTGTTCAGTTAAACACCTTTGCTTTAGATTACATGAACCACGAGTAAGCTCACATCATTTGTAATATAATTATACGAAATAAACATTAATTTCATACGGAACGTATGAGCATCTGACCCATGCCTAACCCAAAACTTCAATAGGTGAAGTTATGGCACAGAACATCATAAATCGGTTTTGAATTCCGTGGACTGAATCTTTTGTGTGTGTTCTCTTTAGGCGATTGAAGAAAATCGAGCAGAGGTTTTCTTCTTGGTCTTTTTTAGGAGATTAAAGGTTGAATTGAGATTCTTTTTCCTTTTTTAGGAGATTGAAGATTGAGTAAAGATTATGTTCAACAAGCTAAGGAGTATGCCTAGAGATTATGTTCAACAAGCTAAGGAGTATGCCTGAAACCAGAGCGACAGAATATGGCGAGATAAAGTTTAGCTTTGATACCATATTAAAGAAGGTTTAGCTTTGGTCTTTTTCGAAGGTTTTTTTTATTCAAAAGGACGGCGAATAAATAGCTTATTCATAATCTTATAGGCCCTGCACCGCTTCATTCAATTGCTCTGTCATATAGAAAGGGAAGGAAATCTTTTTTTATCAATTGCCTGAACCTGCCTTTCTTTCTTTGCAAGGATGGGTGGACCAATCACTAATAGATTTCTCAACGGGAGCCTCATTCTGTATAGAGAAAATAACTTCGGTGGATCCGGTTGATTAAGTCATTATGTCTGTCGATACCCACCTACTCGGAGTGCAAGTAAGGGATCACTTGTTGTGTAACGACCTGACCGGTCGTTTTGGGATCTAGCACGTCGTTCTGCAGTTTGAGGTCATGAACAGCTTCATTTCAGGTATTGTGACTTGTAAGCGTGATCGGAATTGAGTTTCGGGAAGTTCGGAGTTGATTTGGAAAGAGAATTCTCATTTTAGAGGTTTAAAGTTGAAAGAATTAACTAGGATGGGTTTTTTGAGTAAACGACCTTGGGATCAGGATCTGAAGGTTCCAACAGGTTTGTATGATGATTTTGGACTTCGGCGTATGCCCGGTTCGAGTTTTGGATAACTCGGGAGTGTTCTGGCGCCTATTGTGGAAGTTAGTATTTTAGAAGAAATTTCACAAGTTTGGCTTGAAGTGCATTTCAATGTTATCGATGTCTGTTTGAGATTCCGAGACTGCGAATAGCTTCGTATGGTAATTATGGAGTCGAGGGCACGATCGGAAGTGAATTCGGAGGTCCGTAGGTCATTTTGAAGTCATTTGGCTAAAGATAGAAAATTGAAGGTTTTGAGAAGTTTGACCGGAAGTGAACTTTTTGATATCGGGGTCAGAATCTGATTTCGAAAGTTGGAGTAGGTTCGTAATGTCGAATATGACTTGTGCGCAAAATTTGAGGTCAATCGGACGTGATTTGATAGGTTTAAACATCGGAAATAGAAGTTTGAAGTTCTAAAGTTCATAAAGCTTGAATTGGGGTATAATTCGTGATTTTTGTATTGTTTGATGTGATTTGAGGCCTCGAGCAAGTTCATAATGTATTTTGGGATTGGTCGGTATGATTGGTTGTGGTCCCGGGGGCCTCGGGTGGATTCCGGGTGATTAAAGGAATCGAAAATGGAAATTTTGGAAGGCTGAGGCTTGCTGGTTGCTGTCATAACCGCATCTGCTGTTTTGAATCGCAGATGCGGTACAGCAGATGCGGCAATTCAACACAAAACTGCAAATGCGGCAATTTAACCGCAGAAGCGGTTTTGGGCTAGAAGAGGAAGGACCGCAGATGCAGAACTGCACCTGCGGTAAAGGCATCGCAGAAGTGGATTTTTCCAGGGGCTCGTGGACCGCAGATGCGGTCAAGGTTCCGCAGAAGCGGGACCGTATCTGCGGGAAAGGGAACACAAAAGCAAAAATAGGCGACCTAGTGGAAGCCGCAGAAGCCGCAGATTTTTTGCAAAAGCGGGACCGCAGAAGCGGAAGTAGCTCGAGGCAGAGGGGTTGTTTTAAAATAGGGATTTGGCCATTTTCTCTCATATTTTTCATGGCTTGGGCGATTTTTGGGAAGCTTCAAGAGAAGATTTTCATCATCAATGATAAGGTAAGTTATCCCCACCTATTTTGAGTTAAATACATCAACTATGTATGGATTTGAGCATTGAAATTAGTAAAAATTTGGGGGTTTTCGTAGAAAGACCTAGAATCTGTATTCTTGGAATTTAACCACGATTTTGAGTATGGAATTTAGTGAAAATTATATATTTGAGTTCGTGAGTTCATGGGTAATCTTTATCTTCAAAAAAATTTGGATTCCGGGCACGTGGGCCGGAAGGTAATTTTGTTAACTTTTCGATCGGGGTTAAGAATTACTATAAATTGGATTATAATGAGTAATTTAGCATATATTAATGGGTTTACATAATTATTGGCTAGTTTTGGAGCGTGGTGCATCGATTCGAGTCTTCGGAAGGGCGTGGAATGCCGGTTATGGACCTTCGGAGCGAAGTGAGTCTCTTTTCTAACCTTGTAAGAGGGAATTGTCCCCATAGGTGAAATAATTGATTATGTGCTCCTATTTGTAGGGGCTACGTACGCATGAGGTGATGAGAGTCCGTGCGTAGCTACTATTATGTTATTGTCCGGATAGTTAGGACCCAAAAGCATGTTATACTTGGATTAATTGTAAGCTCATTGACAACTTGGATTGCTTAGATCATATTGAATTAGTAAATAAATTTTGAAAAGGATTAAACTTCAATTTCTTAAATTGTTAAAAGAGGACTGGCTTTTAACTGGACAAATGTTCCCTGATAAATCTTTAATTGGCTATTTGAGGATGTATTTTTATGTGAACCTGCGTCGCATGATTGATTCGCGAGTAGGGTGATTGTTTATTTTATGTTGACCGTGTCACATGGATAGTTCGCGAGTGGGGTAATAGATGCATCTATGGTTCGAGCCATTTGACCCTCGGTAGTGCACAATTTACATTTCTGTTGGAGGGGGCCATCGACCTCGGCATGATTTGCTCATGATATATATTGTTGCATGAGAATTTTAAATGTTGATATTGCCTTTCATGGCTTGAGATAAATTGATAAGATAATGAAAAGTGAACCTTGAAAATCATTTATTATTTGTTAAAGGTGTTTACCTGTTTTTCGACTTCGTGAGTTAGAACTACTATATAAATCCATGATTTCCTCATATTTTTAGTATATTTTATTTCGACCTCTAGCAAGTGTTGAAGTCGACCTCTCGTCTCTACTTCTTCGAGATTAGGCGGGATACTCATTGAGTACACGTTGCTTACGTACTCATACTACACTTCTATGCATTTTTGTTGCACAAGTATATGTAATTCTAGCGGTCCACGGGGCATAGCAGCACGGATGATTCTGGGACTAGGTGAGCTGTATTATTCGAGACGGCCGCAGCTGGAGCAGTCCCTTCCAGTATACTCTATTTATTCCCTGTCCACTGTATTCCATATGGAAGTTGTATTTTATTTTCCTTGTCAGTAGATGTCCATGCACTTGTGACACCGGGTTCTGGGATGGTTTGAAGTATTTGCATTAACTGCTTATCATTTAAATTTTATCTGAGACTATTATCTTTTAAATTTTTAAATATGGAAGGAAAATCCTAGATTTCAAAAGTATTAAAATGAGATTTTAATTAAATGATTTGGTTGGCTTGTCTGACAGCAGTGTTCGGCGCCACCACGACCCTTAGTGGATTTTGGGTCGTGACTACATGGTATCAGAGCACTAGGTTCCTAGGGTCTCACGAGTCATTAGCAAGTCTAGTAGAGTCTCGCAGATCGGTACAGAGACGTCTGTACTTATCCTCGGGAGGTTGCAGGACTGTTAGGAGTTCCCTTCTTGATTCCTTATCGTGCGATTTGCTTCCTATGAGGCTTATGCCTTTGTTTCTTTCCTACTCAATCTTATGCAACGCGAAGCACTTGTTATAAATCGATAATTGAATAATTGTAATGGCACTACTAATATGGTGCGGGATGTTTCTCCCGGTATAGTTGATTGGACTATTATTGTCTCTTTATGGAAGAATATTTTATTGTTTCAACCCAGTAATGGTACTTCTGAGGGCTCTGGGGCTAGGCACAAGTTGTCACGATGCTTGTGAACAATTTTTCCGAAGTATTGTTATGATGATATGAAGTTTTCCTATGTATTTGGGCAGTGAATGACTTGAAGGGAGGTTTACTCAGTGCATGATCAAGATATTCAGTATTTTATTCCTGGTAGGAGAAAGGCAGTCGGACTAAGGATGGTCAGGTGTGGGATGGTGGAAGTAATAAGACTTGGTATTTGCAAGTGTGGTGGAGCTTTCTTCTGTGATGGGGTATCGTCACCCAAATTGAACGTACTAAGTTTGTCGGTGTTATGATCTGCTACAATTCGCCTTTAGGGCAAGATATTGCGAAATAGTATTGGAGATGCAACTGTCGGATATCGCAAGGTGCAGTGGTTCAGGATTGAATCAGTATTTCTAATGTTGACGGTTCGATAAGGATGACCTTCGGAAAGGTTTAAAATTAGCAGCAATTATGGGTTCAAGTGCCACGAAGTTAGGTTTTATAAGACAGTCACTGAATATCAGAGGACGAGGAAGGACATGTGGAAAGCGTCAGGCGGTGTTCAAAATTATAAAATGGCCAGGTATATGGAGCGAAAGTCAAGTAGTCGATTAAGGGGAAGAGGTCCGCCAAAGTGGGAGAGTGGCGGAGTTTCATATGCATTTTGTAGTGGGATGACCACGTGCCTTAAGGAAGGTTTGGAATGATTGAGAATATTAGTGATTGATGATTGGGGTCTACGGATTTAATTTGAAGTATGGGCTATTATGCGGTAGGAGATTTGATATAACGAAGAGAAGCTACTTAAAAGAAAGAAGGATGCAGCATAACTTAGAATTGGAAAAATATTGCCGCACATTTAAATGATGTCCACGAGGAGTAAATGGACCTGCGTATTTTGAGAGTGAGCTCAGACTCAGGATGGGTTATTAATGTCGTAGTGATTGTACCCCGTGCAGCAGCATGGGAAGATGCCTGGGAGAGCTTTTATAGGTGGGTTACCCAAGTGAGCAGGTTAGCGGTCGTGTGGCTGGCGAGGCTCCTGCGAAGAATTCTATCGGTTATATAGCAAGGAGATCGGTTGTGCAAATGTGTTTGATGAGTCAGAATATAAGAAGGGATTTTATAAAAAGATTTCGAGAGCTTTGGCAGTTGATTGCGCGAGGTTATGTCAATAAGAGATAAAGAGGACGTGTGAATTCCAGATTTGTGAAATAATGGCTTCTTGCTAAGTGGCAGAGTCCCACCGCTTATGATTGGGTTGTATGGTTAACTACTTGCGAGATTTTGGCTATTACCATATCGATGGGCTATTTCAGCTACGGGAAAGGAGCATAAGTGGTAATTTGAGCAAGGAAGTATTAAAGGTGGGCTATCGTTGGCCTTACTGGCCCATGTTCAGACTTGGGGAAAGATTCAGGATTTTGCTTTGTATAGATGCGTGTTCCAAGGGAAGTGATTCGGCGGGTTCTTCGCCAAGGGAGTATTCATATGATGGAAGACTCGTGGAGTTGATTATATTATGGGCCAACTCAAAGCGGGTGGCTCTTAACAACGGTCATGACAAATTCACAAGATGAGGTGTGATGCCTAATGATTTCGAGCGTAAGGTTACGGGTAAGAATCAAGCTTGTTAGCAGCCTATAAGAAGAGGCACAGAATGTTCTGTGATGTTTTGGCTTGTGATGTAGCAATTGGGCGGTGTGAAAACAGTTCGTGGGATTTGAGACAGCATGGTCTCGTGATTCAAGGTCACTCGGGATGAGTGCGGATAGAGTGCGGTAAGTGTTGAATGGGGTTATCATTGTTTCCATGGCAATCAAGGACAAATTAGAAGAAAAGGGATTTGGCTAGCCATAGTCGAATTGGCATGTTGTTGGTAATGATTAGTTCTTTCAGTGTGATCAAGTTATGCAAGTGAATTGTGACGGTGCGTGCGAAGCTTGTCGGCCGCCGTAGTTAGTGTTATACATAAAATATTCTACCGTTGTGGCCTGTTATGTGGAGTTAGGTCCCGGAAGGGCTATGGTGTCTTAGACCACTACTTAGATGTTTACATACTCTACGGTTATGAGAATTTACCTATGTGTTGCTATGTTCCCCATGAAGTGAGCTCAGTGAAAAGCTTTTACGTGATAAAGAGTTAACCTATTAGTGGTTCCGGAGTTATGATGAAGAATCATGTCCTATCGTATATCGGCATATTGGGTGCAGTGAGTGGTATGGAATTTAAAGTGAGAATCAAGGTTGCAGTTCGGTGCAAACACGGATGTCACAAGCTCGAATGAGCAGGAAAGGAGTTTCGATGTTTAAAGTATGTTGGTATTGTCTTCAGCGTCACCTGAGATCGGTGTTCTATAAGAAGGGCTTGTATCATGGTTAATGATTCTTGATCGCTTTTCAGTATTGGTGCGGCTGGTGGTTGGGATGTACTGACGTGTTATGTGCTTCGAAAGGTTGTGGGAGCGCGCCCATAGGAAGATTGTATAAGTGTGACATATAGTCACTTGATTGATTAAAGATTTAACCCCAGTATGGAGATTTGTGATGATATCGATAAATTGAGAATATATGCCTAGAGGGCAATCTGTTACTGAATTGTGGACTGTGGATGAGTACTCCGATTATGATGGGTATTCTTGTGTGTTATGAGAAGAGGGAAATTAGTATGGGCCTTCGAAGGGTTACTGGCTTAGTATGATACGATCAGGATCGACATAAGGTCGATGGATAGAACTAAACGTGGATATGGGCTCTATGTTAGGCCAATTATGTTCATTTCAACGAAGCGCTCCTTATGGAAGAATGGTCGGGGTGTTATCTGGTCGTTAGCAATTTCATGTAATGATGTATTGCGTCGTGCGAGTTGTGAGACGGCTTGGTGATTTTCTTATGTGATGAGGATCCACGTAGAAATGGTGTTATATGATCAAAATATCTCTTGAGATTCAGATTGTATATCGCACCTCAGTTGCGTTTGAATTTTGTATCCTATAGCACTATATGCTCCCTCAGGGATGGTATTATGCACCTAACGTTCTTATGGCCAAAATTCGGTATTTTATTATAATGAGCAAATTCAGCTCGATATGCATCTCCTTATGTGAGATCTATGTATGGATCGGGTGGCACGCCGCCATGGGTGTGTTATTTGGATCGGGTTGCGCGCCGCAACAGTATGATGCTGAGTACAGTTCCCTATATCTTCCTTTATGTGTTTCGTTTCCTATTTTTCGGAGGAAAGTTCATGTTAGCTGTGAACCCGCGTCGCATGTATGATTCGCGAGCGGGGTGTCTATTTAGTATGTTGCCTGCGTCGCAGGTATGATTCGCGAGCGAGGTAATCGGATCTCTTTTTCATATTTCATTTTTCTTCTTCCTTGTATCGCGTTCGAATCGGTAGCCTATTGGCACATTGTGGCATCATTTGAGACTTTTGATCATGTCCGGGGTGGGATATTGCTTGAGTAGTTCGTACTGGGTGAGACGAGATTATTGGTTTTAAAGATCCGTGTAATCCGAGTATATGAAGTACATTAAGGAGCTAAGGCCATTATTCGGCCCAGAATGCAGTGATGGTTCTTGACAGGAGTGTAGACCCAATGGATTGTTGATTCGGCAGTTGGTTGTGAATTTTTGCATATCTCTTCCGTCGTGGCTGTGTTGTAAAGGTTAGAATAAGACATGGGTATGTCATGGGGTGCAATGGGAGCATCAGATTAGTAGGATTTTGACTAAGTTGATCAAAAAAAGGTTATTGTGGTCTGGTGAATAAAGTGATGCTAGGTGGGAACTCAACAAGGTTATGTAGCCATGTTTGGGTACAACGTGAAGTGATTAATATGGCGATCTTATGGTGGAAACAGGCCGGGCATAGAATTCTGGATGTTGGAATTGACTTTAAGGCGTATCTGCTTGAATAAAAGAGAATATCTTCATAATTGATCGAGCTAACGTGCTCAACTGAATTGTGGTAGCACGGGAAGGTGCATGAGAAGTTAAACAGCGATTTTAGACCACTCCAGTGTAGTTCTCAGCACGTTCGAGGACAAACGTATATTTAAGTAGGAGAGAATGTAATGACCCGACCGGTCGTTTTGGGCTCTAGCACGTCGTTCAGTAGTCTGAGACCATGAACAGCTTCATTTTAGTTATTGTGACTTGTACGCATGGTCGGAATTGAGTTTCAAGAAGTTCGGAGTTGATTTGGAAAGAGAATTCTCATTTCGGAGGCTTAAAGTTGAAAGAATTAACTAGGATGGGTTTTTTGAGTAAATGACCTCGGGATCAGGATCTGAAGGTTCCAGCAGGTTCGTATGATGATTTCAGACTTGGGCGTATGCCCGGTTCGGGTTTTGGATAATCCTGGAGTGTTCTGGCACCTATTGTGGAAGTTAGCATTTTAGAAGAAATTTCACAAGTCTGGCTTGAAGTGCATTTCAATGTTAATTGATGTTCGTTTGAGATTTCGGGACTGCGAATAGCTCCGTATGGTGATTCTAGAGTTGGGGAATTCAGAGGTCCGTAGGTCATTTTGAAGTCATTTGGCTAAAGATAAAAAAAATTGAAGGTTTTGAGAAGTTTAACCGGAAGTGGAGTTTTTTATATCGGTATCGGAATCTGATTCCAAAAGTTGGAGTAGGTCTGTAATGTTGAATATGACTTGTGCGCAAAATTTGAGGTAAATCGGACGTGATTTGATAGGTTTAAACATCGGAAATAGAAGTTTGAAGTTCTAAAGTTCATAAAGCTTGAATGGTTGTGTAATTCATGATTTTTGTGTTGTTTGATGTGATTTGAGGCCTCGAGCAAGTCCGTAATGTGTTTTGATATTGGTCGTTATGATTGGTTGGGGTCCCGGGGGCCTCAAGTGGATTCCGGGTGGTTAACGGATTGAAAATGGAAATTTTGGATGGCTGAGGCTTGCTGGTTGCTATCATAACCACATCTGCAGTTTTGGATCGCAGATGCGGTACTGCAGATGCGGCAATTCAACCGCAGAAGCAGTTTTGGGATAGAAAAGGAAGGACCGCAGATGCGGTCATATTTCTGCAGATGCAGAACCGCACCTGTGGTAAAGGCATCGCAGAAGTTGATTTTGCCAAGGGCTCGTGGACCGCAGATGCGGTCAAGGTTCCGCAGAAGTGGGACCACATCTGTGGGAAGGGGAATGCAGAAGCGAAAATGGGTGACCTAGTGGAAGCCGCAGAAGTGGCAGATTGTCCGCAAAATTGGGACTGCGGAAGCGGAATTTCTTCCGTAGAAGCGGAAGTAGCTGGAGGCAGAGAGGTTGTTTTAAAATCGGGATTTGGCCATTTTCTCTCATATTTTTCATGGCTTGGGCGATTTTTGGGGAGCTTCAAGAGAGGATTTTCATCATCAATGATAAGGTAAGTTATCCCCACCTATTTGGAGTTAAATACATCAACTATATATGGATTTAAGCATTGAAATTAGTAGAAATTTGGGGGGTTTCGTAGAAAGACCTAGAATCTGTATTCTTGGAATTTAACCACGATTTTGAGTATGGAATTTAGTGAAAACTATATATTTGAGTTCATGATTTCATGGGTAATTTTTATCTTCGAAAAATTTCAGATTTCGGGCACGTGGGCCCGAGGGTAATTTTGTTAACTTTTCGATCGGGGTTAGAAATTGCTATAAATTGGATTATAATGAGTAACTTAGCATATATTAATGGATTTACATAATTATTGGATAGTTTTGGAGTGTGGTGCATCGATTAGAGTCTTCCGAAGGGCGTGGAATGCCGGTTATGGACCTTTGGAGCGAGGTGAGTCTCCTTTCTAACCTTGTAAGAGGGAATTGTCCCCATAGGTGAAATAATTGATTATGTGCTCCTATTTGTGGGGGCTACATACGCACGAGGTGACGAGAATCCATGCGTAGCTACTATTATGCTATTGTCTGTGTAGTTGGGACCCAAAAGCATGCTATAATTGGATTAATTGTAAGCTCATTGACAGCTTGGATTGCTTAGATCGCATTGAATTAGTAAATGAATTTCGAAAAGGATTAAACTTCAATTTCTTAAATTGTTAAAAGAGGACTGGCTTTTAACTGGACAAATGTTCCCTCATAAATCCTTAATTGGCTATTTGAGCATGTATTTTTATGTGAATCTGTGTCACATGATTGATTCGCGAGCGGGGTAATAGATGCATCTATGGTTCGAGCCGTTCGACCCTCGACAGTGCATAATTTACATTTCTGTTGGAGCGGGTCGTCGACCTCGGCATGATTTGCGCATGATATATATTGTTGCCTGGGAATTTTAAATGTTGATATTGCCTTTCATGGCTTGAGATAAATTGAGAAGATAATGAAAAGAGAACCTTGAAATTCCTTTATTATTTGTTAAAGGTGTTTACCTGTTTTCCGACTTCGTGAGTTAGAACTACTATATAAATCCATGATTTCCTCACATTTTTAGTATATTTTATTTCGACCTCTAGCAAGTGTTGAAGTCGACCTCTCGTCTCTACTTCTTCGAGTTTAGGTGGGATACTCATTGAGTACACGTTGTTTACATACTCATACTAAACTTCTATGTATTTTTGTTGCACAGGTATATGTAACTCTAGCGGTCTACGGGGCATAGCAACACTGATGATTCTGGGACTAGGTGAGCTGCATTATTCGAGACGGTCGCAGCTAGAGCACTCCCTTCCAGTATACTGTATTTACTCTCTATCCATTGTATTTCGAACGGAAGCTGTATTTTATTTTCCTTGTCAGTAGATGCTCATGCACTTGTGACACCGGGTTCTGGGATGGTTTAAATTATTTGCATTAACTGCTTATCATTTAAATTTGGTCTGAGACTATTATCTTTTAAATTGCTAAATATGGAAGGAAAATCCTAGATTTCAAAAGTATTAAAACGAGATTTTGATTAAATGATTTGGTTGGCTTTCCTGACAGCAATGTCCGACGTCACCACGACCCTTAGTGGATTTTGGGTCGTGACATGTTGATTGTGTCGTTGCATGCTTTTTGGTAGAGCCCCACCTCCCACAGCTACAGCCAGCACCAGGAGCCTAAAAAGGTATAGGCACAAGTTCATTCAGTCAATGAAGTTGCAGTCGGTTCTGATGATTATATCGTTTCAAGTGGATGCCCATAAGTGTGCAACTATTGTATAATTTCCTTTATTAGTTTTCTGCTCTATCTTCGTTGATTGTGAATCTTCTTCCATTCCTCTCAGATCATATTTGATCGACACTTGTTAAAAATAGAAATCCAATAATTCTTGCTCTTGCTCTAGAATTATTAGTTCTTCTAGCTGCCCATTCGATTTCCTCTTCCCAACTTCTGATTGGTCTCCTTTCCCCTAGCTAATATAGCAGTGTTCTCCATATGAAATTTGAATATCCACAATCAAAGAAAAGATATTCCAACGTCTCAACTGCAGTGTTATTGTATAATCCACATTCATGCTCCACTTGAATTCCCCATTTATGACATCTATCCACAATGGACAACTTCTTATGCATTGTCAGCCATAGTATGAAGTGGTGTCTAGGAACAATTTCCTTAACTAAGACCAAGCTTTTGCATGAAACTTTGTGGATCTGAGGCATAAAGGTTTAATATGCCTTATTGTACTTCCCTCTTTCATCACATGCTTTGATATAATCTAATTGATTTCCGGATTAAGTCATTCATTTCCTTACCTCAAATATCTTCCTGACTATCCAACTAGCTTGATTTGGGGTAGGCATACTAGCTAAGTCTCTTCCTTTTATATACATGCTATGGATCCACTTCACTCATAACTTTTCTCTTTTTACCCACAGCCCATAATAGCTTGCAAAATGCAGCT
The DNA here is from genome assembly GCA_026770625.1 of Nicotiana glauca. Taxonomy (NCBI): domain Eukaryota; kingdom Viridiplantae; phylum Streptophyta; class Magnoliopsida; order Solanales; family Solanaceae; genus Nicotiana; species Nicotiana glauca. The sequence continues at coordinate 45,312 of MU711705.1, read as the reverse complement.
TTATTCCGGATAAAGAAATCTAATACATTCAATCATCTTGCAGCTTTAGGCATGCATACAGTGCTCCAAGCAACTAGGGCCCTTCTTGAGTATTCATTATTACCAGTCCACAAGAAGTTTCTGCAAATAGTTTTTCACCACACTCAATATCTTCTTAGGAAATAAGAACTCTTGTGTCCAGTATGTTTGCATCTCAAATAGTACACCTTGATGAGTTGTACTCTGCCACTATATGATAAAAATTTGGTAGTCCAGCATTAAACTCTTGCAATGATCTTTTCAACTAATGGAAGGTATTGATGGATAGACAGTTTCTAGAAGACAATGGAATCCCCATTTATTTAAATGGCATCTCTCCCCTAGAGAAGTACATCTCTTACATTATCTGAGAACTAAACTCCTATGTCACTCCTACAACATATAAGTAATAACTCTTCTAAAAATTGGCTTTCAGTCCAGCTACACTAGAGAAGTGATTGAATGCTTGCACCATCATAGATATAGAAATCTGGTCAGCCCTACAACACATTAATAGGCCATCAGCAAAGCAGATGTGCACTACTCCCTGTTAGCACACCTGGGATGGTAGTTGAAATCAGGACTGTGTCTGAGTTTCTTCAGGGACCTATTTAGATACTGCCATAGCCAAGACAAAGAGGTATGGGGATATAGGATCCCCCTGTCTCAAGCCCCACTTAGATTGAAATATTAGGGTTAGGCCATCATTCAATAGTATGGATTAATTAACTATGGAGACACAAGTCATGACCAGGTTTACTATCTTCTAAGGGATTCCAAATTCTAGTAAGACTTGTCTCAGAAAATCCCAATTTAGAGAATCATATGCCTTCCTGATATCCACTTCACTATGTATCTAGGTGATACTCCTTTTTTTATATATTCTTTCAAAAGCTCATGGGCCAGAATCATATTGTCCAGGATATTTCTTCCTTGAATAGATGGAGACTGGGATGACCCCACCAAATAATCAACCACAATCTTTAATTTGGCAGTTAACAACTTTGCAATTATCTTGTAAACAGTACAACATGATATAGGTTTGAAATCTTTAGCATAAGTAGGATTAGATACTTTAGGCACCAATATAATTGTGTTACAGTTAACCTCTCTCAACAATTTACCATTGCTAAAGAATTGTAGTACAACATTGATAAGGCCTTCTCCTATTGTCTCCAAGTGTTCTTTAAAGAATTTTGCTATATATCCATCAATTCTTGGGGCCTTGTCATTTTATAGGTCTTTAATAACCCTTAGGATTTCTTCCCTAGTGACTGTCGCAAGCATTTTTTGTTATTGGCTCAATGCTAGGCAAGGTCCTTCTCTAGCAATGGTAGTATCAAGGCATTATTGTATCTGTATCTCCCAAGAGTTGCCTATATATGCCAAGAACTGTTGTTGTACTATAGTTGGCTCTAAAACTAAGATTCCTTGTTCATTATATAGAAGAGATCTTGTTCCTAACTTGTCTTGCCTTCAGCTGAGCATGGAAGTACTTTATGTTAGCATCTCCATAAGCTATCCATATAGCTATCTCTATCTTAGTATTTTCTCTTGAACTCTATTCTATTTTTCTAATTGAATGATCAAGTCCTTTTCCTCAGCTATTACCTAAATATTGAAAATATCATTGGCCAATTAGTTCTGGACTGCCTGCAACTTCTGTTGTATATTACTAAGTTTAACCTCTATGTTTGACCTCTCTTTATTCATAACTCTTGATTTATTTTCCAACACCTTGAGCTTCATCCAAAGTCTATACATATGATAACCAGTGAACTGGTGGTCCCAGAAAGTTTAATAGCTTCTTTGAATGTGTCATGACTGATCAACACATTAAGTAGCCGGAATGGCCTTTTCAGCTTCTGTCTAGGGACTAGTATTGTGATAAAAATGGGAGTATGGTCTGAACATTCTTGGTTATAAATATACTGCCTCTAGGTTTCCATAGCTATGGAACCATTTGTCATTACCAAATACCCAGTCAATATGGTTGAAGATCCTATCAGCGCATCCCTCTTATTGCACCAGGAGTAAAGCCACCCCTTCCTGTTAACTTGTCCCAAACATATATCAGTAATGTAATTCTGGAAATCTACTGTTTCATTTAAATGCATTGGCATCCCATTCACTCTATCTTCTGCCTACTATAGTATTATAATCATAGACAAATGACATCTTGCACTGGAATTGGGAATTCTGATCCTCAGCTTGGCAATACACAACCTACGCAGTACAGTCTAGAATGATAACCTTCACACAACTTTGTTTCTACCCTAAACAAATTCTACCATTTGGAGCTTGGGAATAATCAGAATAGGAGCATCGATCAGTACCAAATTTCTTAGTAACCCTAATAACATTCTATTGAACTTTAGTTTCTAAACAACCTAATAAATCTACTTTATTCTTGAGCAAAAAGTTTTTAAAATATTTTTGCTTAAAGGGCTTGTTTATCCCCATAATGTTCCAAGAACAGAAGATCATGGGGGAGGTTTGGCAATAGGGTCATCCCTTTGAAACTTTCCACAGTTACCTTTCCTTTGACCCTGAACTCTTTTACTCGCAGGTTCTCCAATTTTCAAGTAGAGTTTATTGAATTGATTGAGATTAACCTTATCTTCTGAATCTTCATCGGTGTTTGGTATCTCATTGAAGCCTTGGAATACTACCACTTGTTTTCCTCTGAATTGGACTTGAGAAGGGGAAGTGTGAGTTTCCTCCTGGTGTAGATCTGCTCTTGGAGTGTGGACTGTCAAGGACTGATTTGCAGTTAGATTAGGTTTCCCTTTTGAGATGATTCTAGTCTTAGGCTGTCATTCCTGCATTGTTTGTCATTCCACTCATGATCAATCATTTGGTTCCAAATATTTCCATCTGATGCTTTAAAATTGACAACTTCCGGTAATTTTTGGGTGATATCCATCTCTATTAACAAATCGAGCATAAGAAATTCTTTCACCTTTACTTGTTAAGTTATAAGTGCACATAGTCTTGACCAGGAAACTTGCAATTCTCCCTAGATTTTCTTCAGACCAATACAAGAGTGGAAGGCCTGGGAGGCATACCCATATAGGTAGGACTCGTAGAGGTTCCTTTTGCATTTGGAAGTCTGCGACCATTGTTTCAGAATCATTGGTCTATTCCTGCAAGTATACGACCCATTTTGCAACACACAAGCTTTGTCCTCTTCATTTTCAAACTTGAATATGAAATACTCATCATCGTGCATGAATACCCTATGTGTAGCCATAGAGTGCCAGGCACCATATACAAATTGTAACATTTCCTTGAATTTTGGGGTTCTTCCAATTACATAACCAATTATCGTAGATTGCCATTTCTATTTCTGTTCATCTATGTCCCGGTGCTTTAGTTACACAACTTTAACTCCATCTTTTAATACTGGTAGATAGAATTTAAGTTTTATACCTTGATTTTGCGTCTTGTTATCTTCACCACCTCTACCATCGTAGGTTTTGCTTGTTGAGGCTCTATTAAAAAATTCAATTTGTGGGCATGTTGTACATTACCCTGATCCCCTTTGTTAGCAGGTTGGGTATCATCCTTCTCCTTTTGGTTCGATTTCCCTGGAATCTAGATAGCCAGTTGAATTGGGGCTATTTTTCATCACCCCTAAAGCGGAGTAATCTGCCTTACAGATCTTGACATTGGGGAAGCTTCATCCACCATCTGACTTTTAGGTTTCTGCTAGTCTTCATGTTCCACTAGAACTTCATCTTGTGTATCTCGTTCCTCCATTTCCTGATTAGGGCTTTGTGTGTGGGTTGATTGCAATGGGGAACTTTGGTAGTGATAGTTAGGCTAAGGGGGTCTCCATTTCCGGCGAGCCATCGTAGTGGTACAAGTTAGCAATTGTGGCTTGACATGTAGCTTTGGACTTTCTCTCTCCTATCTCTAACCCCTTATGCTTGTAATCTTTTTAATTACAATAACTGTATCTTGACCTTTCATATTTCGATCGACATAGGTTGTCTCATTGGTGTAGTAGAACGTTGTATACCTCTAACAAAAAACCAGCTTCATTTAGCATTTTGTTATATGTAACACGAAATAACAAATTGATGATGCAGTGTTAATTACTTGTCTTGATTCCTCGGGCAACTGAATGACTTTGATTTCAGTGAAATAGTGACGATGTGGGCTAAAAGGTATACAAGAATCCAAGCACTTCTATAATAGTACCTTCCTACATTAATTGAAAAACTCCTTACAAACAGAGTATAACAATTACCTCAAAATAAAACATGGTTATTGGAAACTTAGAGCAAGAATCTCTTGGATTCAAGAGGGAGATGAAAATACTAAGTTCTTCCACATCATGGCCTCTAACAACAAAAGGAAAAATAAAATTATATTTTTTTTAAAATGATGCTGGCAACTAAATCAATGATCCATCAGAAATTTTAATACATACAAAACAACACTTCCTAAACTCATTCAAAACTTCCTACATATCCATTAGTTGGATAAACATACTTCATGATCCTACAAATTTCAACAAAATTAATCTCAGAATGTTGGATAATCCCTTAATGTCCTCCGAAGTCACCAAAGCTATTTTTTCCTTCAAACCCTTTAAGGCACTAGGACCAGATGGGATTCATCCTTTTTTTCTATAAAAAATACTGGAAATATGTGGGGCCATCAGTCATTAATATTTGCATACAAGTTTTTCGGGATAATTCTATCCCCGAAAGTATTAATAACACCTCAATATGCCTTATTCCAAAAATTCATAATGCTAATAATCTAAAAAAAATCCGGCCAATTGGTCTTTGCAATACATTGTATAAAGTTATCACAAAAATTATTGCAAATAGATTAAAACCCTTTATCAATGACCTAATTAATCCATTCCAATCAAGCTTTATCAAAGGAAGGAGAACTAGTGATAACGCGATTATAATTCAGGAAATTATTAACCAATTTAAAAAAAATTAAAGAGAAAAGGCTAGTATGATCTTAAAAATAGATTTAGAGAAAGCGTTTGATCGACTAGAATGGTCATTTATTTATAGTATTCTAAAATTCTTCAAATTTCCTTTGTCAGTCTCAAAATTAATCATGAATTGTATTTTTACAAGCAATATAGCAATCCTAGTCAACGGTTCAATTAGTGAATTCTTTAAACCAAGCAGAGGCATTAGACAAGGTTGTCCACTCTCACCCTACATTTTCATACAGAGTTCTCTCGTCTTATCTCCTATGAAGATGATATTTGCCAATGGGACCCTATACACCTTAGTCCCCAGGATCCTGGAATATATCACCTCTTCTTTGCTGACGACCTAACTCTTATGGCTAAAGTGAATGAGAAGCCATGCAACTCAATCAAAAAATATCTCACACTCGTCTACAGTCTATCTGGACAAAATATTAATCTGCAGAAATCAGGGATCATTCTCTCAAAGAATTGTGCTCCCAACCTAGCTAAAAAAGTGGCAAATATTTTTTATATGAATATTAGCAAGTCCTTTGGGAAATACTTAGGATACCCGATATTCCAAAATCAACCAAAACCTAAGGACTACTAATTCATAATCGATAACATGCAAAAATAATTGACTGTCTAGAAAGCCAACTTTCTCAATATTACTGGCAGAAACCCTAAACAATCTCTTCACTAAACTCAATCCCCATCTATTCCATGCAATATACATACATCTCCAATAAAATCCTCAATCAAATAGATCATATCCAACGTAATTTTATCTGGGGATCAATCGATGAATCCAATAAACTTCATTATGTAAGATGGAATAACATAACCAAATCAAAAGAGGAAGGGGGCCTCGACCTAAAAAGGCTAAAACAAAAAGCCTAATTTCCCTAAGCAGCCTTGCTTGGAGGATCCTTTCAGATCCAACTACTCTATGGTCTATAATTATCATATCCAAATATGCCAATAAGAATTCTAGAATCCCAACCTCCTTTATCTAAAAAATATCTTAAAAGGGTGGTCCATCTGTTCAAAAGGCATAAGGTGAAAATCAAGCAAAATTTCTAAACTTGACATGTGGAACTCCATCTTGGTTCCAAACATACAACCAATAAGGAATTGAATTGAAGGACCCCTTACCAAACAGATTCAACTCTGAGGGTCAAGGACATATTCTTCAATGGACAATAGGATCTATCAAAAATCTCTTTTAGCATTCCTAAGGATATTAAAACAAAGATTGATCAAATCTCAATGCCTTTAAATACTGAAAACAATGATACCCCAATCTCGCACCTCAACACTAATGGTTGCTTTAGCAGCAAAAGTTGCCTTGCTATTATTAATATTAATACCATAATCCCCCGGCACGATTTCATGTGGATATGGAATCTACAATGTCCTAATAAATTAAAATTCTTCCTCTGGCAATGCTTTCACAATAGAATTCCTTGCCTCCGGTACCTACACCACATTGGCATTAACATTGATAACCTTTGCCCTATATGTCGAACGGAGGAAGAATCCATCATTCACATATTTATTTGATGTCACATAGTTCAATCACTATAGAATAAATTAGGGTTCAGAAACCTAATCACTAGTAGCACGCAACAGTGGCTAAGGCACATTAAAGGTCTTAGACCTAGCAGGAAACCATGTCACATTGAATGGGAAGACCTTCTTCCCTTTCTATTATGGGAAATATGGCTAAATAGGAATAGTAACAATATCAACAACACTACTCATAGACCATCCCTTAAAAATATCATTAGTCACTCACTTGAATTTCAATACATGTCCACCACAAACCCTCGTCCAAAAGAAACAATTTCCTTTCAGATTCGTTGGCATGCATCCCAGAAAGGTTGGATAAAATTAAACATAGATAGTGCATTCACAACTCAAACCAGTGGAATAGGTGGTGTATTTAGGGACGGCACTAGAAAATAGATATTAGGTTTTAACAAATTCTGCAATGGTATATTTTCCCTACATATTAAATTGCAGGCACTCCACGAAGGTCTTCAACTAGCTATCAGGTTTGATCTATTACCGCTAGAAATAAAAACGGACTCAACGGAAGTAATAAATGCTATCAATAATGGACATGCAACATTAGCTAATCTAATACAATCATGCAGGTCATTAATGCGCTAGGAGAAGACCCTTCAACGATGATAAAATTTCAGACAAAGAAATTCAGTGGCGGATGCACTAGCCAAGGAAGCAAAAAACATGAAGAAAAAAATATATATAAACCAGGAAGCACAAAACTGCGGATCCACCCCCTTTTGTGAAGCACATTATGGTAAGGATATGTGTAAGAAAAGCAGTTGTATAAAGCAAGCTCCTATTTCTATTTGTAATATGCTTAAGACTCTAGGCAATCAAAATATCACTAGTAATAATACTCTTTTGTATGCGGGGATATCTATCCCTATGGCCGCTACTATAGATAATATGGCATGTAATATGTCAACCGCAATTTAGTAAGTAATAATAATCCCTTTTATTACTCAAAAAAATGAAATGGTGACTTTCTTATATATTCTGCAACTACCGAGGGAATATATAGGCTCAGAACTATATTGAGTGCGCATGTGATGTGCTCCGAGAAGCATGCTTGTTAATCATAAAACCTCAGTACTTAGTTTTTTTTTAATCAAACCAATGACGACATAATTAATTTTAAATTCATAATTTTGTAAATATCATTTAAGTTTTACACGCTAACAATGTCAAATAAATTTATAAATCAGACTATTTCAAATTCAATTGCGATTAAGTTCTTGCGCTAAATAAGTGTTAGAAACTTGGGAAACAAGATGGAAATCAGTTAGAACTAGTTACATTACAGACTAAAAGTTACATATCAAAGTTTCTATACTGCCAAAGTTTTCAACTTAAATTCTTTAGTTAATACATATATAAATAATAATTATTCAATACAGTTCAAATCTAAGAGACCTTAATTCCATACTTTCATAATAGATAAGACTCATGTAACTACGTGCATCTGCCTTTTTTAAGAAAAAAGTTTACTCGATATCCGATATTTTTATTGGGGCTGATTAAATTTGGATTCACATATGCATTCTCTAACAAATGTGAATTCATTGCCAAGGTTCGATCATGAGACCCAAGGCCGGCTCCTGGAGTAAGGCTTGTGCCTTAAGCCGCCAAATTTGGGGGGGCCATTTTTAAAAATAATAGATTCATAGGTATTTAAAAACAGTAGTATCTTAAATACAAAATTAGAGTTTTTAATATGAATGAAAGAAATTTTTTTAGGTATAGAAATAAAATAATAATTTGACTAACTTAAAAATGGGTAGATGAATAGTTTTTATAACTTTTAGTTTTTCATTTTTTATTCCTTCATTAAAAAAATTTCTCTCTCTTCCTTAATTTGTCCAAGTCAATCTCTTTTTTTTTCTAATCTTTTATATTTCAGAAAACCCTACGTATTTTTTTGTTGTTCTCTTTGATATTCTTACTAACTTCTTTCTCCAGGATTTTATTAGTTCAAATATTCAGCAATACTTTTAAAAAATCACAGCTTTATTATCAATCGAGCAAGAATCATTAGAGAAAGATTTAAGATCAACAATATCTTAAGAAAGATTAAATAAGTTAGCTATATTGTTAATCGAGCAAGAATTATTAGAGAAAAATGATTATAAAAAAAAATTATTAATAATTTTATATCTCAAAAAGTTAGAAGAATAGACTTCAAGTAATAACATATCTTATAATTTTCTTTTAAAAATTTAAGCCTTAAATTAAACTTTAACTTTAGGCCTTATACGTGCTTAGGGGTGTGCATTCGAATCGGTTTATCGATAAATTGAATCGATTATTTGTTATCGAAATCGAAATAAAAAAATCGAAACCTTATTGAAACGATAACGATAAGCATATGTACAAATCGATAATCGATAAGTAATTTTCGACAAGGGTCAAAATCGAATCGATAAATCGAATGCACACCCCTAGACTGTAGACACTTGTTAAATAAGTAATTACCTATTTATTTAGATTAATATAACATACAAAATGTATATATATTCTGCTACTATTTTGAAAGCGGCTATACAATATTATTTTTCCTAATCTATACCCTTTCCTTTACCCTAATTCCCTTACCCTATTATTTCCTCTACCACATTTAAGAAATGATCATATTTAAAGATTAAGGGAATGAAGTTCAAATTAATGAAAAACAGAGTTAGCGGTGATGATGTGTTTTGTTTTGTTTTGTTTATACCGTTGGAGTGTTGGTAGTATACATTTGATCCCTTACTTTAGTTTTGTTGCATGTGCTGTTGGCAGAATTTTTATATTATAAATGATGTTCATCTTATTTTAGCTTCTTTTTGTCCATATTAGTTAGGCGCGTTTATAGCGATATACTTTTCGTGGAATCCCACAAATTTTCTTATTGGTGTAATTGATAATCGAATCGATAAGCCCTCAAAATCGATAAATCGAAATCGAAAAAATCGAAACCTTATTGAAACAATAACGATAAGCATATGTACAAATCGATAATCAATAAGTAATTATCGATAAGGGTCAAAATCGAATCGATAAATCGAATGCACACCCCTATACGTGCTTGAGCCGTCCCTGCTGAGACCTCTTATTAACAATAAAGGAATATTTCACTCCATCTTTCGTGGATTTACCTTCTTTGGTTACGATAATAGAAGCTCATTATTTTTTAGATTTGTCTCTTTCCGAGTTCGGCAGAGCTGTGGTATGGAAAATAGACGAGAAAAAAAAACCTAAAATTAACTGGTCGCATATGGCCGTACCCCGAAATAATTCGCGTGATGACATCACAGGTACTTTTGTGTATATTGTTATTTTCGCTCGGCCAAGTAATTTTATAAATTTAAAGCATGAAATGGGCAGAGAATTATCAGCTATCATTTGAAAAAATATGTTTTGTTAATAGTTCAAGTTGAACTATTGATTTCCTACTTGTCACATGTAAGTGTTGTACGAATTAATGCAGTGATCCAAATTTTTAATACTTCTTGATTTTTTGAGTATTATAACTTTTAGCTCGCATAAAAAATTATTTATATTCGATAGCCGAAAAAGTATATAAATTTTGTATATAACATACAACATGTACATATATACGAAAAATATACATTTTTTCGACTATTATTTGAGAGCGGCTATAAAGTGTCATTTTCTCGATTTTCTTAGTAATTTGGCCTATTTAAAATGCAAGATCTCCTCTAGAGAGCCCTACTTCTCGAATCCTCGACTTTTGTTGTGAGTTGAGATTGGGGATTTGCATTTATACCCGTTTTTTGTGTCACGTTTTAACTTGTGTCCGCTTTACAAAAAAATTACAAGCATACCCGCTTTTTTCACATAACTGCAGCATACAGGCTGAAGTAGCAAAGGCAATCACGCAAAATTTCAACATTCTAGTAGACGGGCTTGAAGTAGCAAGTGTGCTGAACAAGTGTGCTGAAATTTTTGTTTTTGTAACTGGCGAACTTCAGCTCTAGAGCTGAAGTATTTATTTTGTAACTGGCGAGCTGAAGTTTTTATTTTTGTAACTGGCAAGCTTTAGCTCTAGAGCTGAAGTTTTTGTTTTGTAACTGTCGAACTTCAACTCTAGAGCTGAAGTTATTTAGTTCATTTATAAGAACTTCACCACTATATAAGTTGTTGCTCATTTCCTAAAAAAACTAATAACTGGCTCATCAACAGAAATACCTTTCCTCCTGATAGCATCCCTTTATAGCCATTTAGGTTTCATTTCAGTTACAATTGTTTATTCCCGGAGATGTTTAATGTTCAGTTACACAAGCATTGGGTCAGTTATAGAACTTTGGGCTTATTCAATAAAAATAATAAACGTTGTTATCCAAGTATTAATTATTTGCTGAAGAGAAAAGAACTGATATAAATGCATTTGGATAAATTTGTTCTGTAAAAACAAAACGGGTTGGAGATATATTGTAATTGAAAGAAGAAGAAGAAGAAAATGAAGGAGGAGAAGGAAGAGAAGAAAGGGGACTGAAATTAATTAAAAGTAAGTATAAATTAAAAGTTTTTTAAAAAAAATGGGTATAGTTTAAATGGGGTGCCCCGTGCAATTTTTACAGTTGAGACTGACGAGGGCATTGGGCTAACAGCTGTCTTCCGCAACCCACCTTTGATTCAAAATTAGCCCATTACACTTTCAACTCATAAAAAGCCCGTGACCATTTGCTATATTACGGATTATAGATACCTTTTATGTGGTTATAAGATGTATTTGACGTATTTAAGCTATTGTATTCATGAATACAGTAGCAAAATAGGCGTGAATCAGGGAAGTCCAGCTAATCAGTTGTTGTATTCGACTGTATTCATGGAGTGAAATATGGAATTACAGTTGGATATATTATTGTATTCGACTGTATTCACGGCGTGAAATAGCAGATTACATTGTTTTTAAAATGAAAAGTGAATCAATTAACATAATAGGCTCCTAATATAACTCAACAAACTCAATTATAACAAATAAATTTTGTATTTTCAGTTATAAAAAAGATTCTCAACCGAAAAATACCCCCAAAAACATAGAAATCTTCGGAGATATTATATAATACATCTGAATACATAAATTATATTAATTAAAAAAATTTATGAATACATTTATGGCATATAGCGAAACAGTAAATATAATAAAATATATAGAATACAACGGGATACATTGAAATACAATGAAAAAAAGACAGTGAATACAATAAAATACATTGAATTACAATGAGGAAAAAAAGACCACGAATACAATGAAATACATAAAAATACAGCGTAAAAATCAAGAACCAACAACTCTTTTCATCGCAAAAATCATAAATCCAATAGATCTTCGTCCCTCGTATTGTTTTCCTCTGGCTCAAAATTTACTGTCTCCAAGTTTTATAAAGGTGAACAGTGCATCGATTTTAATAATTGGCAAAATAAACATGAAGAGCGCAGACTCATGCGTTACTGAACCCTAGAATACAACGAATAGGAGAAAGCTGACTCATATTGAAGATGAACATATCAATCTGCATCTATTATAATGGGATGGGGGCTTTGCACACAATAAGTTTAATGTCGGCGGCGGCTCTGAAGTGGGCTTTGCATAAATCCGGTGGAAGGAGGAAGAGATCAGAAATATTAATGGGACGGGGGAAGAGAATGAGATGTATCAAAGTAAAGAGAAAAAGAAAATAGTGTAACTGATTAGCGTATTTAGTGGCTTAGGGCTAGGAGATAACCAAAATTAAATATTTTGCTATAAATCTTAAAAGGTATCTATAGAATATAATTTTTTTAAATAGTATTTATTTAAAAAAAATAAGGTGTTAACCTTTGATATAGGAGGTAAAAATTCCTTTGTCCATTCCATTGGCTTTCTTAAGTCTTGCTAATTTGTCTGTCCAAATTACCATAATCTCGTACGTGTTCCAAAATAATCTCACAATTAGAAACCAAGGTAATGTTATTTTGACGAAAATAACTAAACAAATACCTGCATGAATTGGCAAGTAGAAACAAAAAGGATAGACGTTCTTTACCCACGTTGTTTATCCTTAAAACGAGTAATAATTAAATTTATACGCGATTAATGAATATGTTGTTGAAATATAAACATATACACAGAGCCAACACAATGAAATATTAATAGGAGCGTACATTCAGCCATCGTTGTTCAAGTGTTGTATAATTGCCTTGTAAAACTTTACAGAAAATCTAGGGAGCCTTCCAGCCTATGCCTTCGTAGGATGCCAGACTGATGGAGTCACATGCGTATTTATAGGTAGGCTAGGGACTCTTATGTAAATACTTTAGCCCTAAGAACTTTTTCATAAATTATAATTACTCTAGAGGCTCCTAATATATGATAATTTCTTTTCATCAAAGAAATTACCATATATGCATAACTACAAAATATTATCTGATATATTATTTTCTTTGGGAGACAAGGTAAATAATTTATTACCTTATATGTGGGCCACACTAGAAGTCTCTAGAAGAAACGACAATTTCTAACATTCTCCCACTTATCCCACATATTAAATCAGATAATCCTTTATGAGAGCTAAACATATAATATGACCATAGACTTTATCACTCAACTAAAAGTTATGCAACAATCATTTTAACTAGAATATATCATTACACAAATCATGACGGTCCTGCTTTTAAACAAACACTTTCTTCCATGTATTACAATGCACAATATATTCTAGCAAAATGTCTAACAACTTTATGAATGAACTTAATATAAGTCATTCAAAGTCCAACTTTATTGATCCAATGATCATAAATAATACATGAAAAATCAAAAGTGTGCACTGTCATATATATCAAAATAAACATAATGTCTAGAAAAACTGTTAGAGAGAAAAGCAAGGCTAAATTGAGCTACCAAGACTCATATGGGTTACATGATCCTTGAAAATATTAGTCGACAGACTTTTAGTCATAGGATTAGCAACCATCAAAGTAGTACTAATATGCTTAAAACTCATATCTTTCTTCTTCATATAATCTCTAACCCATCAAGTACTTTATGTCGATGTGCTTGCTTCGGATGCCACTTTTATTATTCTTAGAAAAGAATACTGCAGTTGAATTATCACAGAAGATGCTTAATGGACTTGAAATGGAATCAACAATCCTAAGGACGGAAATAAAGTTTTTCAATCATAACATCTGTGATGTAGCTTCATAGCATGCTATAAATTCAGCTTCCATTGTAGGTGTTGCAACAACGGTCTGCTTGACACTTCTCTAAGACACAACACCTCCAACAAAAAGGAAAATATATCCTGAAGTAGATTTACCAGTGTCTTTGCATCCACCCAAATCAGATTCTGAATATCCAATCACCTCCTAAAGAGTCAGAGTATTTGTATGTGAGCTTGAAATTCTTGGTTCCTTGCAAATATCTCAAGACCCTTTTATCAGCTTTCCAATGGTCAAGACCAGTGTTACTTTGATATCTCCCAAGCATTCCTACCTCAAAAGCAATATTAAGTCCAATACAGACCTGTGCATGCATAAGGCTAAGCATAGGGAATATTTTTCAGTTGCTCCTTTTCCGATGCATTTTGTGGACATTGATTCAATGAGAATTTATCACCTTTAATTATGGGTGCTGGTATAGGTGAACGGTTCTTCATCCCAAATCTTTCCAGAATTCTTTCAATGTAGGCCTTTTGAGATAGTCCAATTAATCTTTGGGATCTGTATCTGTGAATCTCTATGCCAGTGACATAAAAGGCTTCATCCATATCCTTCATCTCAAAATTTTGGATAAGAAAATGTTTAGTCTCGTGCAACAATCTCAAGTCACTACTTGCAAGCAAAATATCGTCTGCATATAGGACTAGAAAAATATATTTGCTCCACTTATCTTAAGGTATATACACTGATCAATGATGTTCTCCGTAAATCCAAATTAAGAAACAACATTATGAAATTTAATTATCATTGGCGGGAAGCCTGTTTTAGCCCATAAATGGATTTATTCAACTTGCAAACAAGGTGACATTTGTCCTTATCACAAAATCCTTCAGGTTGTCGCATGTATACCTCCTCTTCAAGATCTCCATTCAGGAAAGTTATTTTCACATCCATTTGATGTAACTCTAAATCAAAATGAGCTACTAATGCCATGATTATTCTCAATAAATCCTTCTTTGATACTTGAGAGAAGGTTTCATGGTAATCAATACCTTCCCTTTATGTAAAACCCTTGGCTACAAGTGTGGCTTTATATTATTCGATATTACCAGATGAGTCTCTTTTAGTTTTAAAGACCCACTTGGAACCTATGGTAGAGGATCCCTTTGGTAATTTGACGAGATCCCAGACTTTATTTTTAGCCATAGATTCTAACTTTTCTTTCATGGCATCATACCAGAGTGTGGAGTTTTCTGCACTCATGGCTTGTGAAAACGAGCATGGATCATCTTTTAGTGCAATATCATTATCATACTCTTGGAGATACACAATATAGTCACTAGAAATTGCTGATTTTCGAACTCTTGAGGATTTTCTTACTCCCACTGGTTCTGGAACTTCTTCAGGGGGTTTAGGTAAAGTGGTTTGATCTTCATGTGGCTCCTCAAGTGGGGGTGAATTCAGTGGCGGATCCAAAATTCTCAAAGTGGGGATGCTCAACTATTTTTAATCTAAAAATTTCTATTGAGACTGAGTGCTCAGTTAATGTATTTATATGAATTTACTAGTTTATATATACAAGTAATAGTATCTAGCTCTAAAAGTAATGGGTGCTCAAACACCCATAATTCATAGAGTAGATCTGCCACTGGGTGGATCTTGAACTTGTTGTTGTTCAGATAATTTATGAGAAATTTTCTGAGCAACATTCAAGTTTTCAATACATAAAGATAACATAGGTGGTTCTCTTATTTCTTCCAATTTTACCCTTTAATTCAAACCACTCCCACTTTCTTCATGTTCCTCAAGAAATTTAGCATTTCTAGCCTCAACAATTTTAGGAGAATGAGAAGGACAATAAAACCCAAATCCCTTAGAGTTAACTGCATAGCCTATAAAATAATCGCTTATTGTTCTTTCATCCAACTTTTTTAGTTGTGGGTTATAAACCCTCATTTCAGTTGGACATCCCCAAATGTGTAAATGATTTAAACTAGGTTTCCATCCTTTCCATAACTCAAAAGGTGTCTTAGAGACAGCCTTGGATGGAATCCTATTTAAAATATACACAGCGGTTTTTAAGGCTTCACTCCAAAAGGATAAAGGTAAATTTGATCTGCTAATCATGCTTCTTACCATGTCCATCAATGTCTAGTTCCTTCTTTCTGCCATACCATTTTATTGTGGTGTTCCTGGCATGGTATATTGAGCAATTACACCCTCACTTTCAAGAAACTCATCAAATGGACTCTTAACTTGTCCCTTATCTATGTACCTACCATAATATTCTCCACCCCTATCAGATCTTACAATTTTGATCTGAGCACTAGTTTATTTCTCTACTTTTGTGTTGTAAAAAAACATCAAGTGATTCTAATTTGTTATACGGAAAATAGAGATACATATATCTTGAATAGTCATCAATAAATGAGATGAAATATCTCCATCATTCAAGCAAGGGGTAGGAAAAGGTCCACATATGTCTGTATGTATGATCTCAAGTAATTGAGAACTCCTTTTGGTACCTTTAGTTGAGTTGTTGGTCTGCTTACTCTTTATCCAGTCCACACAAGTCCCCAAGTCAGAAAAATCAAGAGCTTTTAGAACTCCATCATTAACCAACCTTGTGACTCTATCAGTAGAGATGTGTCCCAATCTCTTGTGCCAAAGACCTGATGAGTTCTCATTGATAATACATCGCTTAGTTCCAATTTCTTTATCATGCAAAGTTAATACATTGCACTCAAATGTGAGTCTAGCTCAAGTTTATATAAATTTCCATTCAAATTTCCAAAATCAATAACTTTATTATCTTTCAAAAGTTTCACAGAAGGATAATGAAAATTCAAATCATATCCACTAATTGATAGTCCTAAAAGAGAAATTAAATTTCTAGAATATTCTGGAACATAAAAAGTATTTTTTAAATCTAAGCGAAAACCATCCTTCAAAATGAGCCTATAAGTCCACACGCCTTCCACATATGAACGTGTCATATTGTCAGAATAGACGTATTGTTCAATTCCCATCGGCTTCCTCTAAGTTAGAAAGCCCTGCATTATTTTGGCAATGTGAATTGTAGCACCAGAATCAATCCACCATGTATTATCAGAAACTTCAATAAAATTATATTCATAACATACAAAGGTAAGATTACCTTTCTTCTCAAGCCATTTCTTGTATTTCAGGCAATTCTTCTTCCAATATCCCTTCTTCTTACAGAAACGACAAACATCTTTGTCAAAGCTACTTTTCTTCTTCATGGGAGCACTTTTGCCCTTCTTCGAATTTTTCTTACCATGAGTCACCATGTTAACACTTTCAGGTGTCTTATGCTTCAACCTCTCTTCTTCTTGAAAATATATGGTCAAAAGTTCATTGATGGACCATTTATCCTTATGTGTGTTGTAAGAAATCTTTAATGGATCATATTCCGCAGGAAGTAAGTTGAGAAAGAAATGCACAAAAAATGGTTCAACATATCAACTTCAAGGGAATTGAGTTTAGCAGCAATGTTTCTCATCTCCATAATGTGCTCACGCACTGTACGACTTCTGTCGAAAATCATAGTTGAGAACCTCTTCATAAGGGTGCTGGCCAATGCCTTGTCAGAGCTTACAAAGTGTTCATCAATTGCCTTCACGTAAGCTTTGACCTTATCGCTATTAGGGATAGAACCCCTAATGCTTTGGCTTATGTGAGCTTCTATAAGCATTAAACTTAAGTGATTAGATGCTCCCAACGCTCATAATTAGCCTTAGCAGTTGGCATACTTGATCCCGTGGGAATAGGTGGTTCATCCACATGGAGTGCCGGGTCTAGATCCAAGCACCATAAAGTGAGAAGGATTTTCTCCTTCCATTCAGTATAATTGTTACCGGAAAGCATTGAAATTCGAGCATTCTCATTAAAAATAGCGGTACGAAAAGCTATAAATACTGCAAAACAAGGATAAACATACATAAGCTATGAAGTACAATCTATCAAAGGTGAATCACGTAAAATACCGATTCTAAATAAATTCTAGACCTTCATGTGGGCAGAGGCTGCAACCCATGCATAGAATTTACTTTACTTTATTAGATCAGTAAACCAAGATATACAAAAATTAATTCGTACTTGTGGGCATAAGATTATTTTTAACTTAAAGGTTTACTATCTTTTTCCAATTAATCTCACCAAAATGGTTACCTCCATGTAGGGCTGAGTTAGCATTTTAATGAGATAATTGGACTAAGTAGATGTCATTATAATTTTAATCACTAAATTTTATGCGATTAAATAACTTAATTTCTTTTATATCAAGTATTCAAGATGTCGTGGATACTCCCAATTACATCACATAAAAGAAAATTGAATATCACATCTTACCATGATTTGTCCAAACAATCAACTTATATAGAATGTTGATTGATTTCAAAATGGGCACACGAATTAAATAAGCACCAATCTTCAATAGCCCATAAACAAAAATTAATTCTTATAAATAATTTTTATATTATAAGAACATTTTCAAATAGTAGTAAAACAAATAGAATTTAATCACGGTATTTTTTATATATCACATAAACATTTTGAATTTCCTCCAAAACAGAAACGTTTTATCCAAAACTAAGTCAAAATGGATGTTTGAAGTTAAATACTGCAATGAGAACTTAACTCATGTATTAATATAATAACACATAAAAGATGATTCATGAAAAATAAAATATAATACCAGGGAGGGCAATTACTACTTAAAGCAATACTATTGTTTTACATATAAATATTTCCAGAAAGTACTCTTGAACCATATAAACATCTTTAAAATTCTCCAGTTGGCATTTGGTATTGCTAGAAAATCCAATATTTCCTATTAACTGCTGAATAACAAGGAGAATATCTTGGGACCATAAATTTAGAGTTCTACGGTTAATACAAACTAATGAAAACTATTACCAAATGTCTAAAGTTATGGTTGAACCACATCAAATACTTTAAACAATTTGAGATCCAACACTGACAAGGATTCATTTCTCTCTATTCAGCCAAAAGCTTCATGGAATTCAAACAAATACATTCAAATTGGCCATGACATAGTACACGACAAAATCAATTCTTAGGCCTAACAAGAAATTAATATAGAAGATCTGACTATGCCCCAGAAACTACTTCGTTAATGCGTTTATCAATTCCTATCAATTATACAGTACTAGATTACCACTCAAATCAAACATGAGTTGTTTCAAAAACAGTGAACAACCGACTAAAGTCAAGCTCTAATACCATATGTTGAAATTTAAACACATACACAAAGCCAACGAAATGGAATATAAATAGGAACATACCTTCAGCCGTAGTTGTTCAAGTGTTGTAGAATTGCCTTGTAAAATTTTGACAAAAAATCTAGGGAGCCTTCTAGCCTGTGCCTATCGTAGGATGCCAGACTCATGGAGTCACAAGCGTATTTATAGGTAGGTTAGTGACTCTTACACAAATACTTTAGCCCTAGGGATTTCTCCATAAATTATAATTACCCTAGGGACTCCTAATATATGGTAATTTCTTTCCATCAAAGAAATTACCATATATGCATAACTACAAAATATTATCTAATATATTATTTACTTTAGGAGACAAGGTAAATAATTTATTACCTTATATGTGGGACACACTAGAAGTCTCTAGAAGAGACAGTAATTTCTAATATATGTGATTTAACTTAACACGAATGAACTATGAACAATAAATAATTGAATTAAAAGAAACCAAAGTGACCAAACAAAATATAACAGATGAACAAGACTCGCTTTGCAATGGACTTTAGGAAATCGGTTCCAATTTAGCTCTCGGAACAAGCTCGGTTGGAACTCAATAAGCATGCAATTGAAGAAAACTTTTAACAGTAGCTAAAGAACATAAATTAACTTTATTGTTTTGATATGCATGCCAATAATGGTTTTAAAATGAAAACGTTCCTCCTTTAATTAGTAAGATAGTTCCAATCCAAGTACAAGTCTAAATAAGGTAAAAAAAATTCTTCTAGTAAACATTGATCTGCAGTTGATATAGGGCGAGATTTGTACCGTAACATCCATTTGAGGGTGGATATTATGGCTCTCCGCTTATCGCGTCTAATCGTCTTTTTCCCTAGTCTCGGCCCTTCATTCTACTCGGACCCGATGCTCGGTCGCGTTTGGTCCTGGGTGCACCATTCGTTCTCCATGGGCTTTGAGACGTGGAACCCCCCGGCTTTACTCCAGGTCATGTCAGATCATACTTCCCTCTCGTTTCTTTACTGAAAAATTGGGGGTAATTTTATCCTCGATTTTACCCGTACAAAGATAGCCCCCTTACTTTTTAGAGAGCAGATTTATCGAAACAACGAGAAGTGACTAACTGACCCCGGTTCCTTCCACCATACGCTACAAACGGGTTGATGAGACAGTGAAATATCCCCTCAATCGCATTGTTCTGACTTTCGACACGTGATAGCTGCCGATTGATCGTCCCTGAATGCAAAACGTCATGCATTAAATATTCCCCTCTGTAAAAGCTTCGATTTCTTTTTTTTTCACTTTTTTACTTTCTGATTTTAAATTTTCTTGAGTTACCCTCGAAACTTTTACTTGGTCATTATTCTTTCAAACCTTCATACTCGTCTTCAAACCTTCATATTCCTAGATAGCGATGACAAAAACTTTAAAATCTATGCCTCAACACATTGCCCCTTCAACTTCTAACCTGCCCGCAGATGTCGAAGTGATCCTCCCGGAGGCAGTCCCGGAACCTCCTCTTAATAATTTTATCCTCGGATGCTTCTCTATAGACAAGGAGTTTAAGTTCGAAAAAGCCTCCAAGCAAGGAGATCGAGGTGAAGACGTGTGGATGTATATATGTTCCATCACCGAAGACACGCTCCCGATAGTTCGGGAGGATTGCAAGTGGGGGGCAAGGAAGCAATCGCCCCTGGACTTGATGATGACATCACCTATCATGTGAAGGGTTACTTAAGTGTTTTCATGTACCCCTTCATGCTTGGCCCGATGGATATAATAGTCCTCAATTTATGCAAAAGGTACGAGGTCTGCCTCGGATAGAACCTTCCGAGAGGGATTAATCAAGCTTTTCTGACGGGCAAAGTAGGCTCCATTCTCGAGAATTGATGAAGACAGGGATCAAGGCTGACTGGGGAGATTCGTTCGGGGGAAGACCGAGGATCTCAATCCCCCCGAGTTCCTGTCATTCCCTAAGAAGTGGAACGTAACACGTAAGTTTATCTCTACCCAAGTTGTTAAAATAGCTCTTTTAATTAATTATATTTTCCTCATCGCCCGGCTTTCCCGTTATTTCGCGGTCACCCGAGTCCACAATGCAGTCCCCTGTTTCAAGGAGTGGGTCGAGGGGATATGTAAATAGTTGACATACTCCGAGCGCGAGTGGCTTAAACTTTCAAACGGCAAATGTGAGTATTCCCCTTCTACTAATTTGAATTTCTCTTTTGTTCCACTGTCGCTTTGGCTAAGTCCCTTTCTTCCTTCCACGGGTTTTCCCAAGACCACAGAGCTTCAGGCGATGGACGAGGATGAGGCACCGTCCCCATCTGCAAAACCCTTCGCTTTTGGATAGCCTATCGTGGAAGCCGCTGTGAAGAAGGAGGAGAAAAGAGAATAAAGATGGGGGTCTTCTAGCTCATTGGATTCTTTATCTGAGGCCAAGAAAAGGAGGGTCACGGTCTGAAAGAGTACCCGAGCCAGGGTATCAGACCATGATTCTCTCTACCGGATCAGGGATTACCCTGAAGATGACGACATGGAGTTTCTCGCATATGAGCCAGCTATCATTGCAGATGAGCAGGAAGCACTGGAAGGAGGCAACCATAAGGCCGAACCCTCTTTTGTCCTGGAGCCCGAGGGAAAGCCCATAGCTATTGCTTCTCGAGAAGCTTCTCTAATTCTGAGAGAAGCCGCCTACGCCATTGACATTCTGGAGTCACCATCTCACATGGAGTCCCTTTTTGACAAGGCCCTGGCTATTAAAGAAAAGCCGACCAAGGCATCACGAGATGCAAATGAGGCTCTTAACTTGTTTTTTGAAGGCATGGACGTTGGTGCGTTGGAGGACTTCTCCAGTTTTGGCCACTTGGAGATCCCGAGAAAAAATGTGCTGCCAAAGTTAGGTGGGCCAAGCTCAAGGTAAAGCTTGTGAAGCATTTCCTTGCCCCAAGCACGGATCCCGACCGTAAGAGAGCGGTTTACGATACCAACGGACACTAGGGTGCTATCCGGGCTAATTAGCATAGCCAACTACCTTCATTGCTTGGTAACTGAAGAGAACCAAGTGAAGATGAATGAAATAGACGCATCAAGACTTTTAGATGATCCACATCAGGATGAACAAGGTATGTTTCCCTTTCTTTATATCCTTAAAGCGTTCATTTAGCCTTAGCATACTTTAATGGTTTTAACTTTTTTATTCCTAAGGCCTCGGTGCTCCATCATGAGAGCTTCCACCGGTCTCGGATGGAGGTGGTTCATCTCGAGTTCGAGCTCAAGGAGCAGGTCCGGCAGAAGGACATGTATAAAGTCTTAGTGAGCAAAAAGATGAGGCCCTTAAGGACCTCCCCGTCCTCCAAGCTGAGCTGGAAAGAGTTCAAAAAAAGGTCTCGATGGTGAAATGGAACATGCCATTCTGGTCGAAAAGGTAAGGGTGTTTAAGATTAACAACAAAAGGTGCTAACGCCACAATCTCGTAGGTCCAAGAGAAGGTAGACCTGATCGACTAGCTTAGGGCCAAAATGAATGAGGTCAAATCCTTGACCGAGGAGTTAAGGAGGAAAATGGATCTCATGGACTCGGAATGGGATGCCACCAAAGACGATTTGGAATCAGCTAAGGATCAGCTCTAGGTAATAAAGGATAAAGCCAACAAATGGTCTCGGTTGACCGATGAGCTTCAAGCATAACTAGACTTGGTCATCAATGAATGGGTGCCCTCGGCCGGGAGTACACCGCGCTAAAGTCCAAGTTGGAGGCAGCCTCTAATGAGTCATTCCAAAGTTCTGGATATTTTGGCCTGGTATAAGAACGACGTGGAGGTGGTCGAGGCCCGTGTAATAACAAAGGTCGAGTATATGAAGTGGCTATCCCGGAAGGATACCCTTGAGTAGATTTATGCCCAGGGGTTTGATCTAGCGGTCGAGATCGAAGAGGTTGAGGCCAAAGAGAGATACGTGCCCGAGGGCTCGGGCACCGAGTCAGGCTCTGGCGGAGATTAGGTGGAAAATGCCTTAGTTTATTTTTTGTTTTCCCTTGTATATTTTTTATTTTTATTTTGGGGTCGTTTCATAGTGCCTCTGTAAATACCTTTTGGTGTGTGTGCGTGTATATATATATATATATTTAAAATTCCATATATTGTGTCCTCTACTTTTCAGTATTTGCTTTATGTTCGAGACTTATAAAATGTGTTTAAAATATGCCATCGATCCCTTACCATAGAATTTGACATAACTTAGATTGTTCATTCCCTCAAAGCCCGGATGAGACATGGGTTAAGTAACAACTTCGAGTTGCTTTGACTTTGGAGGATCCGATAAAAACCAAAGTCTTTATTAAAATACTAGAATTTTTTAACCGAACACATATATTCTTTGCCAAAGGTGGCTTTTTTTATGGTTGGTTCTGAAGTAATCTTTCGTTGGTTTAAAAAATGTGTAACGACCTTACTTTCTATGTACGGACTCGGATGTCTCCAAGCCGTTTAAGTTGGCCATAGCATTTCGTGTTTGGTCCCTACCTAGTAGGCTTAGTGCCTCCGAGATTTGGTAGCCTGAATTGTCCAATCTTATTGTTGGGTAGAAGTCCCCAGTCCGGGGAGGCCCATAGACTTAAAGGTTTTGAATCCAATATTTACTCTAAGTAACTTAATGATAATATCGGTGGTGAAAATGTGAACTGATGAAACATAGAAGGCAAACTTCTTTCGTTACTTTGAATGTAGAATACATAACCAAAGGTACAAAAAAGCCTTATGCCATGGAGAGAATGAGATACACGGGCATGGTTTATTTGACTGTTTGACCCTTACAATTAATTCTAATATTCAAGCCTTGCCTTTCAATATCAAATAAGAAAAAAATGTGTTCTGAATTTCTGAACTCAGGATCTTGACTTAGGGTGTGATGTCCCCTTAGTATTCATAACCGAACTTATGAGGACTCGAATACTATTGGTCTAACATAGTTGATGTGCAGTCCAGGCCTCAGGATAGTCTTCAAAACTAGGATAGAACGTTTTACTATTATCTTGTTAAAAACTTTGCCGTAAAGCCCACTTCGAGAAAATACCGGTCCAAGGGAAAAAGAGTGCAACACGTGCTTTCAAAGCTAATCCTTTGGTTTAACCACGACTGAGTACCTGCACGGGTTTGTTCAAAGCATAATAAACCACAAAGGAAATTGCGTTCGTACCTTACCTATAGTATTGTTTCACATGTGCCACATTCTAGTTGTTGGGGAGTTGTACATTGTTCCCGAACTCGAGCTTGTATGAGCCTTTACCAGTTATATAGGTGACTCTGTACGACCCTTCCCAATTCGGGCCTGGTTTTCAATCATTTGGGTTATTGGTATGCAGTGTAACTTTCCTCAATACCAAGTCCCCGACTTGGAAGTGTCAAAGGTTTGCCCTTCGGTTGTAGTATCTCTTCATCTGTTGCTTTTGGACTGTTAATCATATTAGGATGGTTTCTCACTTCTTGTGTGCTAAATTTAAGCTCGTGGACATAGCCTCATTGTTTGATGTCTACATAGCATACTGGAACCTTAGGCTCTGTTGTCCTACCTCTACCAGAATTGGGGCTTCTACGCTGTAGACTAAAGAGAACGGTGTTTCACCTGTGTTGGATTTAGAAAATACCGATCGAAGTAGGAGAACCGAGTCTCAGGTTTCGATATGCGACTGAAGAATGAAATGACTAGGCCATGAATATGAGCTACTCTGTTAGTCGAAATGCACGAGGCCACCTTCATCTGGATAGCCGCTCAAAAGCAATGGATCGAAAGGTATTACGATCGGAGAGACAACCTTTGACACTTTAGCATTGAGGGCTTGGTACTAAGGAAGGTGACATTGAGCACTCGGAATGGAGGTAATCCAGGGGCAAATTGGGAAGGTCTATATCGAATTATCAAGATCACTGGCAAAGGATAGTATAAACTCAAAGCAAAGAACGGTGAGTGACTACCAAACAACTGGAACGTGACATACTTAAAATGCTACTACTACTGAGATACAAACCCATTCATTTCTTTTCTATACATATTGGACTAAAACTTGCAGGTAACGATCAAGGAATGATACAACTTTTAGGCCTGAAAGCACGTGTTGCACTCTTTTTCACTTAGATCGCTTTTATCCCGAATGGGTTTTCCGTCAAGGTTTTTAATGAGACAACAATGGATCGTGCTAAATTATAATTGAATACATGCTATAAATCGGAGTCAAGAACCATATCAACAGTATCTGATACCTCTCTATGATCGGCCTCAAATACTGGGGGGTCATCACCCCCGGATGATGATTGTGGCAAGGAAAGAAACTTTATGCTCGAACAACCTAGACTCGATTGATAGGATTTGTTGTAAAGTCCAAACAGTCAAATAAACCGTTCCCACATAGACCACCCAAGCCCTGACACGAAGCTTGTACACATTTTTAACCTTTTATGTTACGCACAGAAATGAACGAAAGTTTCTACCTTGCGGATAAATATTTTGACCCTTAAAAATTTCTCCATTCTATCCCCTAAAGTCATCGACCACAAGGGCTATCTCTATCCGGATCCAAGAGATCACCCTCACTCGGGGACTGTCATCCAACGCAGGCTCGGACTACCCGAAATATCGAAGCCCAAGGGGTGAAAGCCTATTAGGTAGTCCCTGAACTTTAAAGGCTATGGCCATCCCCATTCGGGGATTGTAGTCTTGGGCAAGCCCGGAATGACTCGGGATAACGAGCCTTTTGGGCAACACCTTAAGATAAAAGGCTATGACCGTCTTAGAATGGCTCGAAGACATCCGAGATCCATAGCCAAAACATGAGGCCTCCAAAATTTATGTACCGGTTCAAAAGGCTACCCTCGGTAGAATTGTAATCTAAAAAATTCTAAGTACTTTAGGGAAAGCTTCCAGTCATATCGAGCCCCTATGAGTCTTAAGAAAAATAATATCAAGAACGATCCTTGTTCGCACCTCCGAACAAGACCTAATTATTACGTGCTAAGGCAATTGAAATCTTTGCAATCGTAAAGAAAAGAGGAAAAAGAAACAAGCTTAAAAATTGTTGAGGGAAAAAGCTTTATATATATATATATATATAT